>CM038214.1:231705291-231766497 GCA_021442155.1 Cymbidium sinense | reverse complement strand
TTGGTTTAATTTAGGTTTAGGTTTATTTTCTTTTTGGGTTTAAGTTTTATATTTTATTTATTTTTAAGTTTTATTTTTACACTTATTTTTTAGGTTTAGGTTTTTTATTTTTTTATTTTATTTTATTATAGGTTTTTTTTTATTTTATGTTTGGGTTTTATTTTATTTATGCATTTTATTTTTAGGTTTATTTATTTTACTTTTAGTTTAGTTTAAGTTTTTATTAATTTTATTTAGTTTAGTTTCTATTTTTTAGTTTAGATTTTAGTTTAGGTTTTTAATTTATTTTATTATTTTTAGGTTTAAGTTTTATTTTTTATTTTCAGGTTTAGTTTTAGGGTTTTATTTTAATTTTTAAGGTTTAGGTTTTTAATTTTTATTTTAGGTTTATTTTTAGGTTTTATTTTTTAGTTTAGGTTTAGGTTTATTTTTTGTTTATTTTATTTTATTTAGTTGAGGTTTAGTTTATTCTAGGTTTTGGTTTAAGTTTTATTTATTTTAGTTTAGTATATTTTGGTTTAGGTTAAGGATTATTTTATTTTGTTTATTTTATTTTTATCTTAGGTTAAGGTTTTTCTTTAGTTTAGGGATTAGGTTTTAGTCTTTATTTTTTTTAGGTTTATTTTTCAGGTTAAGGTTTTTATTTTATTTTTATTTTATTTTATTTTAGATTTTTTTATTTTAATTTACATTTAGTTTTTACTTTATTTAGGTTTTTTATTCTTAGAGTTATTTTATTTCTTAGTTTAGTTTATGTTATTATTTTTTTATTAGTTCATTTTTATTTTTTTAATTTATTTTAATTTTCAGTTTAGGTTTTAATTTAGGTATTTATTTTACTTTATTTTTTATTTTATTTAAGTTTAAGGGTTTTATTTATTTTATTTTAAAGTTTTATTTAGTTCAGGTTTACATTTTTAGTATTTTAGGGTTTAGGGTTTAGGGTTTAAGGTTTTAAGGTTTAGGGTTTTAGGGTTTAGGATTTAGGGATAGGGTTTAGGGTTTAGGGTTTAAGCTTTACTGTTTAAGCTTTGGGGTTTAGAGTTTATGATTTAGGGTTTAGGGTTTAGGGATCAGGTTTAGGGATTACGGTTAGCTTAGGGTTTAGGGTTTATGGTTTATGATTTAGGCTTCAAGTTTTAGGGTTTTAAGGTTTAGGGTTAATTTAGGGTATTGGGTTTTACGGTTTAGGGTTTATAGTTTAGGGTTTAGGGTTAAGGTTAAGGTTTTGGATTTAGGGTTAGCTTAGGGTTTAGGGTTTGCTTAGTGTTTAGAGTTCAGGCTTTAGGCTTTAGGCTTTAGGGTTTAGGGTTTAGGGTTTAATGTTTAGGGTTAGTTTAAGGTTTATGGTTTAGGGTTAGTTTAAGTAGGGTTTAGGGTTTAGGGTTTAAGGTTTAGGGTTACTTTTAGGGTTAAGGTTTTAGGGGTTTGGATTTAGGGTTTAAGGTTTAGGGTTTATGGTTTAGGTTTCAAGCTTTTTTTAGTTTTGGGTTTACGTTTTATTTTTTATTTTTTTAGGTTTTATTTATATGTTTATTATTTAGGTTTAGCTTTTTATTTAGTTTTTATTTTATTTTATTTTAGGTTTATTTTATTTTTATTTTAGGTTTAGTTTTTATTTTATTTAGGTTTAATTTTTTTAGTTTATTTTAGGTTTTATTTATTTTATTTTAAGTTTAGTTTATTTTTATTTTATGTTTTAGTTTTATTTTTTCATGTATTTTATTTTTAGGTTTATTTTAATTTTAGTTTAGTTTAGCTTTTATTTTTTATTTTAGGTTTAGGTTTTATTTTAATTTTTTAGGTTTAGCTTTAGGTTTTTTATTTTAGGTTTAATTTTATGTTTTATTTTTAGTTTATGTTTAGGTTTATTTATAGTTTATTTTAATATATTTATTTTAGATTATAGGATTAGTGTATTTTAGATTTAGGTTTTGGTTTAATTGATTTTAATTTAGGTTTAGGTTTATTTTATTTTTGGGTTTAGGTTTTATATTTTATTTATTTGTAGGTTTATTTTTTAGGTTTACGATTTTCTTTTGTTTTTATTTTATTTTATTATATGTTTATTTTAATTTTATTTTATGTTTGGGTTTTATTTTGTTTTATGCATTTTATTTTTGGGTTTATTTTATTTTAATTTTAGTTTAGTTTTAAGTTTTTATTAATTTTATTTTAGTTAAGCTTTTATTTTTAGGTTTAGGTTTTATTTTAATTTTTTTAGGTTTAGTTTAGATTTTTTATTTTAGGTTTAATTTTATGTTTTATTTTTTTAGTTTATGTTTAAGTTTATTTATAGTTTAATTTAATATATTTAGTTTAGATTATACGATTAGTGTATTTTAGATTTAGGTTTAATGTATTTTAATTTAGGTTTGGGTTTATTTTATTTTGTTTAATTTAGGTTTAGGTTTATTTTCTTTTTGGGTTTAAGTTTTATATTTTATTTATTTTTATGTTTTATTTTTAGGCTTATTTTTTAGGTTTAGGTTTTTTATTTAGTTTTTATTTTATTTTATTATAGGTTTTTTTTTTATTTTATGTTTGTGTTTTATTTTATTTATGCATTTTATTTTTAGGTTTATTTATTTTACTTTTAGTTTAGTTTAAGTTTTATTAATTTTATTTAGTTTAGTTTTTTATTTTTTAGTTTAGATTTTAGTTTAGGTTTTAATTTATTTTATTATTTTTTAGGTTTAAGTTTTAAATTTTATTTTCAGGTTTAGTTTTAGGGTTTGATTTTAATTTTGAAGGTTTAGGTTTTTAATTTTAATTTTTGGTTTATTTTTAGGTTTTATTTTTTAGTTTAGGTTTAGGTTTATTTTTTGTTTATTTTATTTTATTTAGTTGAGGTTTAGTTTATTTTAGGTTTTGGTTTAAGTTTTATTTATTTTAGTTTAGTATATTTTGGTTTAGGTTAAGGTTTATTTTATTTTGTTTATTTTATTTTTATCTTAGGTTAAGGTTTTTCTTTAGTTTAGGGATTAGGTTTTATTTTTTTATTTTTTTAGTTTTATTTTTTTAGGTTAAGGTTTTTTTATTTATTTTATTTTATTTTATTTTAGGTTTTTTATTTTTAATTTACATTTAGTTTTACTTTATTTAGGTTTTATTCTTAGATTTATTTTATTTCTTAGTTTAGTTTATGTTATTATTATTTTATTAGTTCATTTTTTATTTTTTTAATTTATTTTAATTTTAGTTTAGTTTTATTTATTTTACTTTATTTTTTATTATTTAAGTTTAAGGGTTTTATTTATTTTATTTTAAAGTTTATTTAGTTCAGGTTTACATTTTTAGTATTTTAGGGTTTAGGGTTTAGGGTTTAAGGTTTTAAGGTTTAGGGTTTTAAGGTTTAGGATTTAAGGATAGGGTTTAGGGTTTAGGGATGAAGCTTTACTGTTTAAACTTTAGGGTTTAGAGTTTTACGATTTAGGCTTTATGGTTTAGGGATCAGGTTTAGGGATTACGGTTAGCTTAGGGTTTAGTGTTTATGGTTTATGATTTAGGCTTCAAGTTTTAGCATTTAGGTTTAGGTTAATTTAGTATTGGGTTTCTGATTTAGGGTTTATAGTTTAGGGTTTAGGGTTAGGGTTAAGGTTTTGGATTTAGGTTAGCAGGTTTAGGGTTAGCTTAGTGTTTAGAGTTTAGGCTTTAGGCTTTAGGCTTTAGGCTTTAGGGTTTAAGGTTTAGGGTTTAATGTTTAGGGTTAGTTTAAGGTTTATGTTTTAGGGTTAGTTTAATGGTTAGGGTTTAGGGTTTAAGGTTCAGGGTTACTTTTAGGGTTAAGGTTTTAGGGGTTTGATTTAGGGGTTAAGGTTTAGGGTTTATGTTTTAGGTTTTAAGATTTTTTTAGTTTTGGGTTTATGTTTTATTTTTTTACTTTTTTAAGTTTTATTTATATGTTTATTATTTAGGTTTAGCTTTTTATTTAGTTTTTATTTTATTTTATTTTAGGTTTATTTTATTTTTATTTTAGGTTTAGTTTTTATTTTATTTAGGTTATAATTTTTTTTATTTTATTTTAGGTTTTTATTTATTTTATTTTAAGTTTAGTTTATTTTTATTTTATGTTTTAGTTTTATTTTTTTCATGTATTTTATTTTTAGGTTTATTTTAATTTTTTACTTTAGTTTAGCTTTTATTTTTAGGTTTAGGTTCTTATTTTAATTTTTTAGGTTTAGCTTTAGGTTTTTTATTTTAGGTTTAATTTTATGTTTTATTTTTTAGTTTATGTTTAGGTTTATTTATAGTTTATTTTAATATATTTATTTTAGATTATAGGATTAGTGTATTTTAGATTTAGGTTTTGATTTAATTTATTTTAATTTAAGTTTAGGTTTATTTTATTTTTGGGTTTAAGTTTTATATTTTATTTATTTTAGGTTTATTTTTTTAGGTTTAGGTTTTCTTTAGTTTTATTTTATTTTATTATATATTTATTTTATTTTTATTTTATGTTTGGGTTTTATTTTGTTTATGCATTTTATCTTTAGGTTTATTTTATTTTAATTTTTAGTTTAGTTTAAAGTTTTTATTAATTTTATTTTATTTAAGATTTTATTTTTAGGTTTAGGTTTTTATTTTAATTTTTTAGGTTTAGCTTTAGATTTTTTATTTTAGGTTTAATTTTATGTTTTATTTTTTAGTTTATGTTTAAGATTATTTATAGTTTATTTTAATATATTTAGTTTAGATTATAGGATTAGTGTATTTTAGATTTAGGTTTAATGTATTTTAATTTTGGTTTGGGTTTATTTTATTTTGTTTAATTTAGGTTTTGGTTTATTTTCTTTTTTGGGTTTAAGTTTTATATTTTATTTATTTTAAGTTTTATTTTTAGGATTATTTTTTTAGGTTTAGGTTTTTATTTAGTTTTTATTTTATTTTATTATATGTTTTTTTTAATTTTATGTTTGGGTTTTATTTTATTTATGCATTTTATTTTAGGTTTATTTATTTTACTTTTAGTTTAGTTTATGTTTTATTAATTTTATTTAGTTTAGTTTTTTAGTTTAGATTTTAGTTTAGGTTTTAATTTATTTTATTATTTTTTAGGTTTAAGTTTTATTTTTTTTATTTTAGGTTTAGTTTTAGGGTTTTATTTTAATTTTAAGGTTTAGGTTTTAATTTTATTTTAGGTTTATTTTAGGTTTTTTTATTTTTAGTTTAGGTTTAGGTTTATTTTTTTTATTTTATTTTATTTAGTTTAGGTTTAGTTTATTTTAGGTTTTGTTTAAGGTTTATTTATTTTAGTTTAGTATATTTTGGTTTAGGTTAAGGTTTATTTTATTTTGTTTATTTTATTTTTATCTTAGGTTAAGGTTTTTCTTTAGTTTAGGGATTAGGTTTTATTTTTTATTTTTTTAGGTTTATTTTCAGGTTAAGGTTTTTATTTTATTTTTATTTTATTTTATTTTAGGTTTTTTTATTTTTAATTTACATTTAGTTTTTACTTTATTTAGGTTTTTTATTCTTAGAGTTATTTTATTTCTTAGTTTAGTTTATGTTATTATTATTTTATTAGTTCATTTTCATTTTTTTAATTTATTTTAATTTTTAGTTTAGGTTTTAGTTTAGGTATTTATTTTACTTTATTTTTTATTTTATTTAAGTTTAAGGGTTTTATTTATTTTATTTTAAAGTTTTATTTAGTTCACGTTTATGTTTTTAGTATTTTAGGGTTTAGGGTTTGGGGTTTAAGGTTTTAAGGTTTAGGGTTTTAGGGTTTAGGATTTAGGGATAGGGTTTAGGGTTTAGGGTTTAAGCTTTACTATTTAAGCTTTGGGGTTTAGAGTTTTACGATTTAGGGTTTAGGGTTTAGGGATCAGGTTTAGGGATTATGGTTAGCTTAGGGTTTATGGTTTATGGTTTATGATTTAGGCTTCAAGTTTTAGGGTTTCTAAGGTTTAGGATTTAGGTGTGGGTTTCTGATTTAGGGTTTATAGTTTAGGGTTTAGGGTTAAGGTTAAGGTTTTGGATTTAGGGTTTTAGGGTTTAGGGTTAGAGTGTTTAGGGTTTTGTTTAGTTTAAGTTTAGAGTTTAAGCTTTAAGCTTTAGGGTTTAGGGTTTAGGGTTTAATGTTTAGGGTTAGTTTAAGGTTTATGGTTTAGGGTTAGTTTAATGGTTAGGGTTTAGGGTTTAGGGTTTAAGATTCAGGGTTACTTTTAGGGTTAAGATTTTAGGGGTTTGGATTTAGGGTTTAAGTTTTAGGGTTTATGGTTTAGGTTTTAGGCTTTAGTTTTAGTTTATTTATTTTATTTTTTAGTTTTATTTATATGTTTATTATTTAGGTTTAGGTTTTATTTAGTTTTTTATTTATTTTATTATTTTAGGTTTATTTTATTTTTATTTTAGGTTTAGTTTTATTTTTATTTAGGTTTAATTTTTTTTATTTTATTTTAGGTTTTATTTATTTAGTTTATTTTAGGTTTTTATTTATTTTATTTTAAGTTAGTTTTTATTTTTTATTAAATTTTAATTTTAGGTTTAGGTTTAGGTTTATGTTTTAGTTTTTGTTTTCCATGATATTTTATATTTTTTATTTTATTTTGGTTTACATTTTTTTTTTTATTTTATTTTTTAGGTTTTATTTAGTTAGTTAGGTTTAGCTTTTTTTTTTTAGGTATTTTGGGTTTATTGTTTAGGTTTATAGTATTTATTTATTTTTTTTAGGTTTATTTTATGGTTTTAGGGTTTTAGGGTTTAGGGCTTAGGGTTTAGGGTTTAGGGTTTTGAATTTAGGGTTTTAGGGTTTTGAGTTTAGGGTTTAGGGTTTTAGGGTTTATGGTTTAGGGTTTAGGGTTTATGGTTTAGGGTTTAGGTTTAGGGTTTAGGGTTTAGGGTTTAGGACTTAGGGTTTAGGGTTTTGAGTTTTTGGATTTAGGGTTTAGTGTTTTGGGTTTTTTAGTGTTTAGGTTTAGGGTTAGTTTTAGGTTTTAGGGTTTAGGGTTTTGGATTTAGGCTTAAGGTTTAGGGTTTAGGGTTTAGGGTTTTTTTATATAAGAAAAAAAACTAAACCAGTAAGTTTAGGTTTATTTAATTTATTTAGTTTATTTTTTATTTATTATAGTTTACTTTGTTTTTCATTTTTATTTAGGTTTATTTTTTTATTTAGCTTGGTTTATTTATTTTAGTTTAGGTTTTTTATTTTAGTTTATTTTTTAGGTTTAGGTTTATGTTTATTTTTATTTTTAAGTTTAGTTTAGTTTTATTTATTTTTAAGGTTTAGGTTTTATTTTTTTTTTATGTTTAGGTTTAGGTTTTTATTTCTTCTTTTAGGTTTAGGTTTATGTTTTTATTTTTGGCTTATTTTAGGTTTAATTTTTTAGTTTAGGTTTAGGTTTAAATTATTTTATTTATTTTTGGTTGGTTATTTTAGTTTAAGTTTAGGTTTATTTTATTTTTATTTTAGGTTTAGTTTTTTTTAGTTTAGGGTTAGGTTTTATTTTTTATTTATTTTTAGGTTTTATTTATATGTTTATTATTTAGGTTTAGGTATTTATTTAGTTTTATTTTATTTTATTTTAGGTTTATTTTATTTTTATTTTAGGTTTACTTTATATTTTATTTAGGTTTTAAATTTTTTTAGTTTGGTTTATGTTTTTATTTATTTTATTTTAAGTTATTATTTATTTATTTATTAAATTTTATTTTAGTTTAGGTTTAGGTTTATGTATTAGTTTTTGTTTTATGATATTTTATATTTTATTTTATTTTAGTTTACATTTTATTTAATTTATTTTTGGTTTATTTAGTTTAGTTTTGGCTTTAACTTTTAGGTTTAGGGTTTATTTTAGGGTTTAGGGTTTTGGGTTTAAGGTTTAGGGTTTATGATTTTAGGGTTTTAGGGTTTAGGGCTTAGGGTTTAGGTTTAGGGTTTTAATTTAGGGTTTTTGGGTTTTGAGTTTAGGGTTTAGGGTTTTAGAGTTAATGGTTTAGGGTTTAGGGTTTAAGGTTTAGGGTTTAGGTTTAGGGTTTAGGGTTTAGGACTTAGGGTTTAGGGTTTAGGGTTTGTTTGTTTAGTTTTAGGTTTTGGGTTTAGTGTTTAAGTTTAGGGTTAGTTTTAGGTTTTAGGGTTTAGGGTTTTGGATTTATTATGTTTAGGGTTTAGAGTTTAGGGTTTTTTTTATATAAGTAGAAGGTTAGGTTTATTTAATTTATTTAGTTTATTTTTTTATTAGTTTACTTTATTTTCATTTTTATTTAGGTTTATTTTTAACGTTTTGGTTTATTTATTTTAGTTTAGGTTTTATTTTAGTTTATTTTAGGTTTAAGTTTATGTTTATTTTTTATTTTTTAGTTTAGTTTAATTTTATTTATTTTAAGGTTTAGGTTTTATTTTTATTTTTTTATGTTTTGTTTAGGTTTCATTTTTCTTCTTTAGGTTTAGGTTTATGTTTTTTTATTTTGGTTTATTTTTAGGTTTTTTATTTTTTTAGTTTAGGTTTAGGTTTAAATTATTTTATTTGTTAGTTATTTTAGTTTAGGTTTAAGTTTATTTTATTTTATTTTGGGTTAAGTTTTTTTAAGTTTTGGGTTTAGGTTTTATTTTTTATTTATTTTTAGGTTTTACTTATACGTTTATATTTTAGGTTTAAGTTATTTTTAGTTTTTATTTTATTTTATTTTAGGTTTATTTTAATTTTATTTTAGGTTTAGTTTTTAATTTATTTAGGTTTATTATTATTTTAGTTTAGTTTTTATTTTTTATTTTATTTTTTATTTTTAGGTTTAGGTTTATTTTAGTTTATATTTTAGGTTTATTTTTATTTTTATTTTGGTTTACATTTATTTATTTATTTTATTTTAATTATTTTTTTGGTTTAGGTTTAGGTTTTAGTTTTTTTTATGGTTTAGGGTTTAGGTTTATTTTATGTTTAGGGTTTAGGTTTAGGTTTAGTTTAGTTAGGTTTTATTTTTTTATTTAGGTTTAGGTTTAGAGTTTTAGGTTTTTTTTAGGTTTAGGTTTAGGCTTAGGTTTTAGTTTAGGTTTATGGTTTAGGGTTAGGTTTTAGTGTTTATGGTTTAGAGTTTAAGGTTTAATGTTTTAGGGTTTAAAATTTAGAGATTAGTGTTATTTTTAGGGTTTAGGGTTTAGGGTTTTTGTTTAAATTAAGTAACCCGATGGGTTCAAGTTTTTTTATTTAGTTTATTTAGTTTATTTTTTTATTTATTTTTTTAGGGTTTAGGTTTTAGGTTTAATTATTTATTTATGGTTTAGATTTTAGGTATAATGGTTTATTAGTTTTATTTAGGTTTAGGTTTAATTTATGATTTTATTTATTTTTTAGGTTTAGGTTATTTTATTTAGGCTTATTTTTTTATTTTATTTAGTTTATTTTATTTATTTACATTAATTTTTATTTTAGGTTTTTTTTTAGTTTGTTTTTTATGTTTTTGTTTAGGTTTAGGTTTATTTTTTAGGTTTAGGTTAAGGTTTATTTTTTAGTTGAGTTGTATTTTAATTTTATTTTTTAGGTTTAAGATTTCAGGTTTTTAGGGTTTAGGGTTTAGGATTTAGGGTTTAAGGTTTAGGATTTAGTGTTTTAGGGTTTACGGTATTAGGGTTTAGGGTTTAGGGTTTAGAGTTAGCGTTTAGGGTTTAGGGTTTAGGGTTTAGAATTTAGGCTTTAGGGTTTAGGGTTGTTAGTTTAGGGTTTAGGGTTTAGGGTTTGGGGTTTTGGGTTATGAGTTTGAGGTTTGGGGTTTAGGGTTTATTTTAAAATAAAACTAAGTATAAGAGTTTAGGTTTTTAGTTTTAGTTTATTCATTTATTTTAGTTTATTTCATTTCTTTATTTTTTTTTAGTTTGGTTGATTTATTTTAGTTTTTGTTTCTTATTTTAGTTTATCTTTTAGGTTTAGGTTTAGGTTTATTTTATTTTAATTTAGTTTTATTTTATTTAAATGTTTAGGTTTTATTTTTATTTTATGTTTAGATTTAACTTTAGGTTTAAGTTTTAGGTTTATTTTTAAGTTTTATTTTATTTTAGGTTTAGGTTTATTTTTAGTTTATTTTATTTTATTTAGTTTAGATTTAGGTTTAGGTGTAGTTTATTTTAGGTTTAGGTTTAGGTTTTATTTATTTTAGCAGTTTATTTTAGTTTAGGTCTAGGTTTATTTTAATTTTAGGTTTAATTTTTTTTTGTTTAAGGTTTAGGTTTAAATTTATTTTAAGTTTTATTTTAGGTTTATTGTTTTGGTTTAGGTTTTATTTAGTTTTATTTTATTTTATTTTAAGTTTATTTTAATTTTGGTTTAGTTATTTTTAAGTTTAGTGTAGATTTATTTATTTTATTTTAGTTTTCATTTTATTTTCAGGTTAAGGTTTTGGTTTAGGTTTAGGTTTATGTTTTAGTTTATGCTTTCATTTTATTTTAATTTAAGATTTATGATTTATTTTATTTTAGGTGAGGTTTAGGTTTTTTTGCATGGTAAAGGTTTAGGGTTTAGGGTTTAGGGTTTAGGGTTTAGGTTAGGGTTTATGGTTTAATTGTAGGCTTTAAGGTTTAGGGTTTAGGGTTTATTGTTTAGGGTTTACAATTTTGGGTTTGGGAATCCCATAAGAATTTTATTGCCACAAAAAGGGTTACAAGTTCCTTAACACGAGATAAACTACAACTATTGAAAGAGCTACAATTAACTAAGAGTAAATCCCATCTAAGTACAACCAAAAGCAAAATAAAAGAGTAAGGAAAGCAAAAGATACAAATTGATTAACATAGATAAGCCAATGAATAGATCTAGGCCAAAATCTTAGGATGAGAGAATGAATGACACAAGGGAGCAAACAAAGAACAGAGAAATGCACACGGAAAATTGTAGAAAGATAGAAATTAGAGCAGTTAAAGTAATCGAGACAGAAAGGAAAATTGAAAACATCATAACGAGAAAGGTTATAAGAAGTGTGTGAGAGAAGGCTGTCAGTCCAAATTGAGCGGCAAATATGAGCATCCAAACTTAGGAAGGGTTACATCATAAAAGCTACAATAAAACCAAAGGGGTGAAATCATCACAACCATCATAGCCTACAAACACTTGGGAAGATAGCAACCATTTGTTGAAATTCTTATGATTAGAACCGCAAACCTAAACAAAACCATAAACATAATAAAATGGATACATAAAGCGATGGAAAGGGGATCCCATGAGAATAAATATAATCAATATAATCACCATGGATGAGAATCCAAACACATATGAAAATGAACCATCTTTGCCGATCCACCTTATTTTTTAGAGCCAGAGTTTGGTGGGCATGAAAACCCAGGAAAATAGCAAAAGGCGGCAGGAAAAATAATAAACAACTAGTTGAAAAGTCTTGAAATCCATCAAGGCAAATCAAATAGCATGTAATTAACCAATCCTAAACATATGGGACATATATGAAACTTATAGTCACGTATACAAGGGGAAAATAGCCAGAAAAGGAAAATCATAATAAGCAATGTAGATGATAACAACCCCTTGATAATAATCATTGAAGTTAATAACCACAAATGTAAAAGACATAACAAAAGAAATGTGAAGTCTGAGCTAAGATGAGAATGTAGTAGATTAGATGGATGAGAAGCCATAAAAAACTCCCCACCATAAATAATTAAATAAGGACAATCAGAGACAACCCAGTACTTGTTGGGCATAAAACCCAATAATAATTGACCAACAACCAAGATAGCAAATAATAGTATAGCTAAATAGAACCACCCATTAGAATAGGCGATTGCATAAGATAATATCCAAGTAGGTAATAGCATAATCACGTGATGCACAAATCTAACTAAACAAGATGAAAAAAAATAGCGATTAAATAGACCACAAACATCAGTGATCATTCTGACCCATTGGAAAACAAAAAAATCATAAAACAACTACCAACAAACAACCAACAACCTCAGTAGCCTCTGGACATAAGACCAAAATCCAAACCAACAATTAAACAACAACAATTGCACCCACCATAAGATAAACAATAAAAAAGAGGTACAACATAGATACAAAGGGGTTTAAAAGAGCCATCATTGAAATGCTTCAAAACAAAGAAGAGCAAGCTTGCAGCTAAACCAACATCCTCAGTAAAAGCAAACTAGAAATAAATCATTATTTAAGTCCAATCCTGCAAAGAGACAATAATAATAATAAGGGTATTGCTGTTTCTCTCCTTACAGGTTCGGAAGGTGAGGTTAGCAAAAGAAATCAGAAAATATCCCTAAAAGCATCCACCCACATGAGAAAAGCTACTTGTTGGGCATGAAACATAATCGTTGACCAACAAAGATACAAATAACAGTACCATAATACCACCCATTTAGAATAGGCACATAAGTTAATTTCCAAGTAGGTAATAGCATAATCCGCGTGATAGGACAAGTCTAACTAAATCAAGATGGAAAAAACAATAATAGTTTAGATAGACCACAAACATGTGGTGATCCGATCGCTCGATTGAAAAGCAATCGAAAAACAAAAACCAACAAACAACAACCTCAGTAACTGAGACATAAGATCCAAAATGTGCAATAATTTAAACAACAAAACAATTATTGCACCCACCATAAGATAAAACAATAAAAAATAGTGGTACAACATAGACACAAAGGGAGCCATCATTGAAATCCTTCAAGACAAGGAGAGCGGAGACTTGCCTAAACTAACATCCTCAGGTAGGAAAGAAATCATTAAGTAAGTCCAATCCTACAAAGAGATAATAATAATAACAAGGTATGGAAATTTCTCTCCTTACAGTTTGGTAAGGTGAGTTTAGCAAAAACAATCATAAACAATAAAAAGTACCTGGACATAAGACCTAAAATCCAATGACCAACAAAAAAATCAACAAAACATTTATTATACCCACCATATGATACTCAGTAAAAATAGTGGTACAACATAAAGTCGAAAGTGGTTCAAAGGAAAGCCATCTTTGAAAGCCTTCAAGACATAGAAAAGCGGACCACCTAAACACAACATCTATAAAAATAGGTTGGAAGGAAATCAAGAAATAATTCCAATCTTGCAAAGAAGTTATAGTAGCAAGGGTATTGCAGTTTCTCTCCTTACAGGTTGTCGAGGTGAGGTTAGGGAGCATAAGAGGGGCCACATCCATAATAAAGGAAGAAAAAACTGATAAATTAGGGCTTTCCATGAAGCTATACAAAATATAATAATTAAACATTGATCTGACAAGTCATGAGATTTCTAGAAAAATAAAAGAGATAGAGCACAACCTTAATCATATAATGGAAAATAGATACAATATGACCCCTTAACAAAATTTTGATGGCAAAGTATGTCCCTATTGATCGTAAAGCGAAAGTAAAGCAGGTAACACATCTCTCCCTCTAGAGGAAACACCTTAGCATTAATAGTGGAAACAATAGAAGCAGTAAGACCCCAAAAAAGGTTAAGGTAATTAATCCAACAGTAGATGCCACAGAGATCAACAATTAACCAGAAAGGGGTATCAAGAAGATGCATCAGCAAAATCCAGAGAAATAATGACACTAAGTAGAAGTTGATCATGCATTTAAACAGGTAATATAATAGGACAAACTAATAGGATTGATTAATTTCTAAGGTAAGGGAATCCAGTATTGTCCAAATTAACCAAACCATGCAAATTTTTAGGAAGTATAAGTTGATCAAAGAATTTTATGCCATTTAATCTAGCACCCAGTTAACAAGGTAATCCACATGCATTACCTTTACATCATACATGAGTGATTTTAAAATAGAGTTGAAAGGAGAGCTCTAGTCTACTTAAGAAGGTAGTATAATTCTATATTGCCCATTTTAATGGAAGTCAAAAGATCAATCAGCAACAGGGCATCCACCTCAATCAAAATATTGAGCCAACCTTTTTGAAGGCAAATCTCAATAGCTTTGTAAACTGCCATTAGCTCAGCAAAAGGAATAGAGCAAGTATTAAGGGGGTAAACAAAAGCACATAGGACTTTACCATTAAGGTTTCTAAAAATGCCACCACAACCAGAAGCATTTTGAGATATAGAGCCATCAGTGTTAATTTTTATAGAATTAGCATGAGGTTTTACCTAATAAATAATCTTGTCATCTTTACAGTTGGGTGGATCCGATAAGTTAAAACCTAGTTTATTGGCCACAAATTTACAACCTCTGAATTGATTGTAGTTAATTAAATTGGCATTAAACAAATCATGGATTTTATTTTTAATTCTAGCAATTATCCTCATGTGGTTCATAGGAATCCCACAATGTTTTGCATTATTTCTATCCATCTATATGAATCAAATAAGAGTGATAGCAGTTATGACATTAATGTGGCCTTTAATAGTGTTTTCAAAATAAAGTTCAGAAGTTGGTATAGAGTTAAGGAGCCATTAAATTTGATAATATTAAAGAGATCATCATACCAAATCCAAAGTTTGGAAGCAATGGTTAACAAATACATGATTCACATTCTCAATGTGAAAGCATGAGGCATTTTGAAGGTAAGTAAAACCTTTACCCCACATCAGAGTCACAGGATAAAGGTTTTCAAAATATATGTTAGAGCGAATAGGAAATAGGAATAGTGTTATTCCAAAGTTTAAAAAAAAATACATTGGAGAAATCATGAGCTTCTTTAATATGAATCAAACATTTTAAGGTTGAAATCACTATTTTGGAAAAGCTTAAAAGAATCGATCATGATTGCTAGGAATGATAGAAATAATAGTAGCTTATCTAAAAGAAGAAATATAGTCGTAGCTTACTAATGTTCACTTATTATTACGCAAGAGTTCACTTTAATAACAAGTGGGTAGAAAGTAATTCATCAATGGACCCACCTATAGTCTAGTTATCTTGCCAAAAGAAAGAGGTTCTAGAGTTAATCCCCCAAGAGATTAAAGATTCTGCTTCCCATTTAATGGAACAAAGCATTTTCCATATGGGAGAGTCTCCCACTTTATAGGGGTAAATGAGAGGGTGCTTACCCTGGTAGTATTTGGCAGTCATGAAATTAGCCCAAAGAATATTGTTGCTCCTAAAATTCCACCAAAGTTTATAGGAAAAAGTAGTGATAGCTTCCCTGATTGGCTTATAGCCAAGCCCACCTTCAACTAGAGTGTCACAACTTCTATACCAAGAGGTCCAATGCAATCTTTTAGTAGAATTACTAGAACACCATAAGAATTTGTTAAGGAGGCCCTCAATTCTATTAATGGTAATTGGTCATCACAATGGTTTGAATGAGATATAAAGGCATGGAGTTAAGGGTGCTCTTAATCAAAGTGAGCCTACCACTAAATGAGTAAATGAAATTCCCAAATAGAAATTATATTAGAGATTTTTGGATTAACTCATCAAAGAGATGTAATCTTTTCTGACCTTTAAAGAGCGGAGCACCAAGATATTTAATAGAAAGTTGTTGTTGCTAAAATTAGTAATTCTCAAGATTTGGTTGATCCTATTACTATTTAGAAGAAGGAATAAAACAACTTTTACCTTCATTAAGAAAGAGATTACTTTCATTACCAAATTTATTTAAAATATTCTTAATAGTTTTAATGTGATGAGTAGAGACATTGCAAAAGATTATGAAGTCATCAACAAAACTAAGATGAGAGATGGGAAGACCACCTTGAGTTTTAAAAATATGCTAGGATTATTGTAAAGATCATTAAGGCTCCTGAAAGATATTCAATAGCAATAATAAAAGAGGAGATAAGGGATCTCCTTGTCTCAAACCATGCATAAAAGGAAAAAAACCTAGGGACTCACCATTCATGATAACGGAGAACCAAACATTGGTAATACAATTTTTCATGTGGTGGATAAAATAGTCAGAAAAACCAAACAAAAGAAGAATTTGGAAGAGGAAATTCCAAGAGAGGTTGTCAAAAGATTTAGAGATGTCTATTTTGAAAAGGATGTTACCACCTATAGTTGAGGCATCAATGTCATGAATCAGCCCTTGGGCTAGAAGAATGTTGTCAGATATAGCTCTACCTTTAATAAAACTAGTTTGGTTGGTGAAAATAATTTTAGGTAGCAGTGGACTAATTCTATTAGCAATTAATTTAGCAATGAGTTTATGAAAGAAGGTGCAAAGGCTGATAGGTCTGAAATCGCCCCAAGATTCAAGATTATTAATTTTGGGAATGAGAACAATGGAAGTGCTAGAAAAATATCTAGGTAAAGGATTTTCATCAAAAAAATCAAGGCCAACAATGTTGAAAAAATTGAGTCGTGTAGCCTTCAGGACCAGTAGCAGAATCATTGTTCATGCTATTGAGAATACTACCAATCTTAGCTTCCGTAGGACGCAAATTAAGCAAATAGTTGTCATCATTAGTAATCGTTGAGGAAATTAGGTGAGAGCTAGAGAGAGCTTCTAAGGTAGGGTTGTTGTTTAATAAGTTTTTAAAATGATGTATGACAGAATCTTTAATATCATTATTATCAGTGATCCAGCTGCCGTTATCATTTTTTATTTTTTTAATAGAGTTTAATGCTTTCTTTTTTAAAAAAATAGCATGGAAATACTTGGTATTTCTATCACCATCAACAATATATTTACTAGCAGCCTTTTGCTATTAGTATGTTTCCTCCAAATTTTGATATTTAACCAAGTTATTTTTAGCTTCATTCAACTCCTCAAGTTTAGTAGAATCAGTCAAAATAGCATCTTCAAGAGAACAAACTAATTGTTCCATATTTTTGATATTGGCAAAAATATTTTTAAAATGATGCTTATTCCACCAATTTAGGTTTTGTTTAAGCCTTTTAAGCTTAAGCCAGAGGTGAATCATGCCCTTAATCGAATTATTCGGATGAAGAGGAGCCATCCAGTTAATGGATACAACATTTATGAAATCAATGTGTTGGATCTACATATTTTAGAATCTAAATAAAGTTGGGGAGGATAATCTATTGGAGGGATTTTGGACAGAAACCAAAAGAAGAGCATAATCAGACAAAGTTCTGCTCATATGTTCAACAAAAGTAAGGGGCCATTGATTGATCCATAGAGAATTAAAAAGAGTCCTATCAAGCTGCAGCCAGAGTCTAGAGTTATGCCATGTATAGTCGAAGCCTGAAAAGCTAATATCAATCAGATTGCAATCAAGAATCATATTAGAAAAATCTTCCATGGAATGAATGTTAGAGCAACCTCCCCTTCTTTAGGGAGAGAGAATAGTGTTAAAATTACCCCAACCGGGGTTTGTTGAGGAGGCAAAAGTTTTTAGGTTATCCCAAAGGATGTTCCTACCAGCTCTATTACAAGAAGAATAAATAAAGAAATCGAAAGCAGAAAATTCACCCAATGAGATGTGGACATTAACCAATTGTTGAAGATCATCAAGGATAGAGATGTTGGCTAAATTATTCAAAAAGCACCAAATTTTATTGCTAATATTATAAAATTTTGAAAGCCAAGCATTCTAGTAACATGGTTGATCTTGGAAGAGTGTATGAATGGTTCAATAACAACAAGTAAGGCTATGTTATGAATACAAAAAATACTTCTACGGTTTGTGAGAGTCCTAATACCCCAAACATTCCAATTTAGAAAATTGATGATAATAAAATAAGAAAAAGAGAGATGACTAAAGAAATAAAACAACTTTAAGAGATTTTTTTAAAATAGTTTGAAAAGGTCTATCATTGTCCAAGTATCACCATCAGAGAGGCGATTTGTGATATTAAGAATAGAACCTGTATCAGTCAAAGCATTTCTAATGGTAATTTCCCCTTCTTCAATGTCAGAATTAAGCAAAAGAAAGTGTGTTAGCATGCATATCACACTAAAGGGTAGGGGAAGGAGAGGTTGTGAAGCCATTAATAGCACAAATTTCATGCTCAATTTCAGAATTACTTTTCAGATTTTGTTCCATCATCAAAGGATTAGCAATTTTTAGATTTTGTTCTTTCATCAAAGGATCAACTCCAGAATTTGTTTTCAGATTTTGGTCCAACTTGAAGTTTCCATTCAAATCACTACTAGGGTTCATATGAGTCTCCTCAGTTCACTAGCCAAAAGGGATAGGTTAGTCTGAGTCAAGGTATTATCTTGAGGAACCAAATTATTACAATTAGAAGCAATGTTAATTAAGTTATCATTAGCCTCCTCATGAACTCCATAAGCATTACTTTTAACATGCTCAGATTGCTGTCCAATAGGCAAATCACTGGATAGAAAAGGAGTAGGGGTAGGGGGATGATTTCCATTTTGAGTGACTTTAGGAACATAAGAAAATTTATTAGTTTTTTCATTTGATAGAGTAAGATTAGGATCTGACAATTTATTCTTTTTAAGATGAGGATGCAACACAAAATATTCGGAATGATCATGGCCATGAATCTTACAATGTGTGAAAAAATAGGAAAGTTCTCAAATTCCACTTTTTGATTATATCCGAACTTCTTAGAGCTGATACAAACTTCTTTTGGATGCTTTTTAGTAATATCAATCTCAACCAAAATATGAGCAATAGAAGGTCGTGATCTCATAGCAGTGGCCTGATCAATTTGAAGAGGCCGACCAAAGAGAGCCCCGACTGTAAAGAGAACTTGATGTGTAACATAATGTATTATCATATTAGGAAGAGCTAGCCATATAGGAACAATTGGGAAATCCTCTTTTATATCAAAAAAGAGGAGACCATTTTAGAAGTCACATTTGATAATTAAAAACAAAGTAAGAGCGAAAGTCAAAAACTCTTGAATAATCTAAGTCATTAAAGAGCTGAATTAAAATATGCCTAGGATTAATCAATCTGATAGTGAAAACACCTGAAAGTTTAAGGCTATGAAAAATGATCGAATGTTATCGAGTTGGATGATGTAAGGAAAATTTACCAACTAAAGAGAATTCAAAAGGCTTCACCAACTTTTCCACAACTAGATCGAGCACATAACAAGCATCCCATGAAATGAGGTCAAGATCAAATTCGAAGCATTAGGGGAAAGGTTCTTACGGATAATGCATCCTTAAAGGACTTAAGCTAGCGAGTAGCAGTTGATTTTAGATCCATAATTCCATGTAAATCTGATGACCTAGCCGATGCCACCAAGATAGATAAGCTTAGCTGCACGAAAAGTGCTCCTCCGCCATTGAAAGAGCGAAGTGAAACTCACATTAGATGTCGAGACAAATTATCAAAAAATTAATCGAGAATGATCAAAATTGGCCAAGCGGAAAATGAAAGGGAAAAATGCAATCACAGAGAGTCTTTGCGACCATGCAAGAAGAAGTTATGAGTTTTGGGTTTAGGGTTTAGAACTTAGGGGTTTAGGGTTTTGGGTTTTTGGTTTAGGGTTTATAGGGGGAATTTTATTGCCAAAAAAAGAGGGTTATGAGGTCCTTAATAGGGGATAAACTCCACAACTACTGCTCAAAGAGCTACAATCAGCCTAGAGAGTAAATCCCCTATCTAAGTACAACCAAAAGCAAAATAAAAGAGTAAAGGAAAGCAAAAGTTACAAATTGATTAACATAGATAAGCCAATGAATAGATCTGGGCTAAAGCTCTTTAGGATGATAGAATGCATGGCACTAGGTAGCAAACCTACAAGAGAATAAGAGAAATGCACCTGCAAAATTATAGAAAGATAGAAATTAGAGCAGTTAAAGTAATACAGAAAAAATGAAAATTGAAAATAGCATAAGCGAGAGATAAAGGCTCAGGGCTCAATCACACCAAATTGGGGAGCAAAATGAGCATCAAACTTGAAAGGGTTACATCTCAAGAGACTACCAAACCAAAAGGAGTGAAATCATCACAACCATCATAGCCAACAAACCTATGGGAATATAGCAACCATTTGTTGAAATTCTTATGAGGATTAGAACCTACAAACCTAAACAAAGCCATAAACATAATAAAAATGGATACAATAAAGAGCAGAATGGGAAAGGGGATCCCATACAGAATAAATATAATCAATATAATCACCATAGGATGAGAATCCAAACACATATGAAAATGAACCATCTTTGCGGATCCACCTTATTTTTTTACGAGCCAAGAGTTTAATTAGGCTAGCATGAAAACCCACCACAAGAAAATAGCGAGAAAAGGCTGGCGAGGAAAGAAATAATAAACAACTAGTTGAAAAATCTGAAATCCGAAGGCAAATCAAATAGCATGTAATTAACTCAATCCTAAACATATGGGACATATATGAAACTTATAGTCACGGTATACAACCCGGAAAATAGCCCAGAAAAAGGAACCCAATCATAATAAGCAATGTAGATGATAACAACCCCCTTGTTAATAATCATTGCAGAAGTTAATAACCAGCAAATGTAAAGCAAGACAGCATAACCCAAACCTAAACAGGAAATGTAGAAGTCTAACAGAGCTAAGATGAGAATGCAGTAGCAGATTAGATGGATGAGAAGCCATAGGTAGTAAGCTGCTCCCCACCATAAATAATTCTAAATAAGGACATTTAAAGAGACAACCCCAGTAGCAGCTTGTTGGGCATAAAACCCAATAATCCAATTCAGCCAACAAGCAAGATAGTAAATAACAACAAGCTGGCCATAAAACCACCCATTCAAAATAGACAGTGCATAAGATAATATCCAAGTAGGTAATAGCATAATCACAGTGATTTGCATAAGTCTAACTGAAATAAGATGATAAAAACAATAACAGATTAAATAGACCACAAACATCAGGTGATCAGCTGCAGCCCAGTTGGAAACAGCAAAAAAAATCATAAAAACAACTACCAACAAACATCCAACAACCTCAAAGGTAGCCTGCTGGACATAAGACCTGAAAATCCAACAGCCAATAATTAAAGCATCAATACAATTATTGCACCCACCATAAGATAAGTAAAAAGAGGTACAACATAAATACAAAAGGGGTTCAAAAGAGAGACATATTTGAAATCCTTTAAAACAAAGAAGATCAGGCTTTTAGCTAAACCAACATCCTCAGTAAAAGTAGAGTGGAAAGAAATCATTAAGTAAGTCTAATCCTGCAAAGAGACAATAATAATAACAAGGGTATTGCAGTTTCACTTTTTACAGGTTGGGAAGGTGAGGTTAGCAAAAGCAATCAGAAAAACAATCCCAAAGGCAGTCTGTTGGACATGAGAGACAACCCCAGTAGCAGCTTGCTGGGCATAAAACTCGATAATCCAGTTCAGCCAACAACCAAGATAGCAAATAACAACAAGTTGGCCATAAAACCACCCATTCAGAATAGATAGTGCATAAGTTAATTTCCAAGTAGGTAATAGCATAATCACAGTGATCTGGACTAGTCTAACTGAATCAAGTTGGAAAAAGTAGCACCAGTTTAGATAGACCACAAACATGTGGTGATCAGATCTAGCCCAGCTGCAAACAGCAAAAGCAATCAGAAAAACAAAAGCCAATAAACAGCCAACAACCTCAGAAGTGGCCTGCTGGACTAAAGATCCCAAAATCCAATAGCCAATAATTAAAATAGTATATAATTATTGCACCCACCATAAGATAAGATAATAAAAAATAGTGGTACAACATAGACAAAAAAGGGTTTCAAAAGGGAGGCATCATTGAAATCCTTCAAGACAAGAAGAAGCTTGCGGTAGACTAACATCTCGGTAAAGCAAATTGAAAAGAAATCATTAAGTAAGTCTAATCCTGCAAAGAGATAATAATAATAACAAGGGTATGGCAGTTTCTCTCCTTACATGTTGGTAAGGTGAGGTTAGATAAAGCAATCAAAAAAGTAGCCCCAAAACCACCATGGACATAAGACCCAAAATCCAACAGACTATTAAAACAACAAAACATTTATTGCACCCACCATAGGATAATCCAGTAAAAAGCAGTGGTACAACATATAGATGAAAGTGGCTCAATGGAAAGCCATCTTTGAAATCCTTCAAGGCACAGAAAAGCAGACCAACAGCTAAGCCCCCAGCATCAGTAAAAATAGGCTAGAAGGAAAATCAAGAAGTAACTCCAATCCTACAAAGAAGAAGTTATAGTAGCAAGGGTATTGTAGTTTCTCTCCTTATAGGATGTGGAGGTGAGGTTAGGGAGCATAAGAGGGTCCACATCCATAATAAAGGGAGAAAAAACAAAAAAAATTAGGGCCTACCATGAAGCTATACAAAAATATAGCAATTAAACATGACTTTTTGGGTTTAGGGTTTAGGGTTTAGGGTTTAAGTTTTAAGCATTAGGGTTTAGGGTTTAGGGTTTAGGGTTTAGGGTTTAGGGTTTAGGGTTTAGGGTTTAGGTTTAGGGTTTAGGGTTTAGTTTAGGTTTAGGTATAAGGTTTAGTATAAGGTTTGGGTTTAAGGTATAGGAGTTTAGGGTTTAGGGTTTAGGTTTAAGGTATAGGGTTAGTTTAGGGTTTAGGTTTAGGGTTTAAGTTTAGGGTTTGCTTAGTTTAAGGTTTAGGTTTAGGGTTTAGGGTTTAGGTTTTAAGTTTTAGGGTTTATATTTTAGGTTTAAGTTTAGTCAGGGTTTAGGGTTTAGGTTTAATTTTAGGGTTTAGTTTCTTTAGGTTTAAACTTTATTAGTGTTTAAAATTTAGTTTAGGTTTTTTAAGGTTTTAGTTTATCTAGGGTTTAAGATTTTGGGTTTAGCTTAGGGTATAGAGTTTAAGTTTTCTTTTAGTTGGGAAGGTGAGGTTAGCAAAAGCAATCAAAAAAATAACCCCAAAAGCAACCTGTTGGACATGAGAAAAAACCCCAGTAGTAGCTTGTTGGGCATAAAACTCGATAATCCAATTCAGCCAACAACCAAGATATCAAATAATAACAATAAGTACATAAAAGGACCAATTTAAAATAAAGTGCATAAGTTAATTTCCAAGTAGGTAATAGCATAATCATAGTGATTTGGACAAGTCTAACTGAATGAAGATAGAAAAAATAGCAGCAGTTTAGATAGACCACAACCATGTGGTGATCAGCTACAGCCCAATTGCAAACAGCAAAAGTAATCAGAAAAATAAAGCTAACCAACAACCAACAACCTCAGAAGAGGCTGCGGACATAAGATCGAAAATCAATAGCCAACAATTAAAAAAATAATACAATTATTGCACCCACCATAAGATAAGATAATAAAAATAGTGGTACAACATAGACACAAAAGGGGTTCAAAAGGGAGCCATCATTGAAAACCTTCAAGACAAAGGAAAGCAGGCTTGCAGCTAAACTAACATCCTCAGTAAAAGCATACTGGAAAGAAATCATTAAGTAAGTCCAATCCTGTAAAGAGATAATAATAATAACAAGGGTATGGCAATTTCTCTCCTTGCAAGTTGGTAAGGTGAGGTTAGCAAAAGCAATCAGAAAAATAGTACCAAAAGCAGCCTGCTAGGCATAAGACTCAAAAATCCAATAGGCAACAATTAAAATAGAAAAACATTTATTGCACCCACCATAAGATAATCCAGTAAAAAGTAGTGATACAGCATAGAGATGAAAGTCATCCTTCAAGACACAGAAAAGCAGACCAGCCGCTAAACCCATAACATTAGTAAAAATATGCTAGAAGGAAATCAAGAAATAATTCCAATCCTGCAAAGAAGAAGTTATGGTAGCAAGGGTATTGTCATTTCTCTCCTTATAGGATGTGGAGGTGAGGTTAGGGAGCATAAGAGGGGCCACATCCATAATAAGAGAGATAAATTAGAACTATCGAAGCTATACAAAACATAACAATTTGACTTTGGGTTTAGGTTTAGGGTTTAGTTTAGGGTTTAACATTAGGTTTAGTGTTTAGGGTTTAGGTTTAGGGTTTAGGTTTAGGGTTTAAGGTTTATAGTTTAGAGTTTAGGTTTAGGGTTTAAGTATAGGTTTAAGTATAGGGTTTAGTTTAGGTTCTGATTTATAGTTTAGTTTAGGGTTTAGTTTAGGTTTAGTATTTTAGGGTTTAGGGTTTAGGGTTTTAGGTTTAGGAGTTTGTTTAGGTTTAGGTTTAGGGTTTAAGTTTAGGTTTAAGTTTAGGTTTATGTTTAGTTTAGTTTAGAGTTTAGTAGGGTTTAGGGTTTAGGGGTTTTAGGGTTTAAGCTTTAGTGTTTAGGGTTTAGGCTTTAAGCTTTAGTGTTTAGAATTTTAGGGTTTAGGTTTTTGGGTTTTATAGGGTTTAGGGTTAGTTTTAGGGTTTTGTGTTTAGGGTCTAGGGTTTAAGTTTTTGGGTTCAGGGCTTAGGGTATAGAGTTTAAGGTTCTATTTTTAAAAAAAAATTTAAGTCAACTAGAAGGTTTAGGGTTTAAGGTTTTTTTAATAGAGAATAAATTTAGATTGAACATTTCTTCTTTTTGAGCTCATCAACAAAGTATCACCCCAAGTTTTCTATGACAAAAGCGATGATATAGATAAAAAATGAGCACACATAGAGAAAATAAATAAACCTTAGATAAGTAGAACCATCTTTGCTATAAAGACATAGTTCCATAAGTAGCAGATTGGATCAGTCGTTCCTTAGTTTCTATAGTTCCCATCAGAACCACCCCTGCCTCTCGAGTAGCGAGGTCCACCATCATATTCCCGATCTCTCCTGCCGCCACCACCATGATTGTAACCTCCGTTGCTCCTCTCGTCTTCATAAGCACCATGGATCTTACCACCACCTTCATATCCACGAGCATAGATCCCCCACCACCTGCGATAATTATGCCTCCACTAGATCTAGGAGTCTAGTTGATGGTGATATTCATGCCATCAAGGTTATGCCCATTCTTAAAATTTGGGTTTAGTTTTAGGTTTTTCAGGTTGTAAAGTTTAGTTTATTTTAAGTTTAGGTTTAGGTTTTTTTTATTTTAGTTTTGGTTTAGGTTTATTTTATTTTATTTATTTTATTTTTATTTTAGGTTTAGGACTTTTTTTTTAGTTTAAGGTTTAGGCTTTAATTTATTTTTAGGTTTATCTTTTATGTTTAGGTATTTATTTAGTGTTTATTTTATTTTAGGTTTTTTTAACTTTCTTTTGTGTTTACTTTTTATTTTGTTAAGATTTTTTACTCTTAGTTTTATTTTTTTAGTTTAGGTTAATTTTTCTTTAAATTATTTTAGTTTATTTTTATTCTTTATTTTATTATATTTTGGTTTTGGGTTTTTATTTTATTTAGGTTTAGGTATTTTATTTTATTTTATTTTTAGGTTTTATTTAATTTAGGTTTAGGTTTTTTAGTTTTTAGGGTTTAGGGTTTAAGGTATAGGGTTTATGGTTTTCAGATTTAGGGTTTAGGGTTAGGATTTAGGGTTTAGGGTTTTTAGGGTTTAAAGTTTTGGTTTTACAGTTTAGGGTTTGTTTGGAGTTTAAGGTTTAGGGTTTTAGGGTTTAGGGTTTAGAGATTTTTTAGGGTTTAGGTTTAGGGTTTAGGGTTTAGAGTTTTGAAGTTTAGGTAGTTTTAGGGTTAGTGTAGGGTTTAGGGTTTAAGGTTAGTTTAGGGTTTAGAGTTTAAGTTTAGGTTTAGGTTTTTTTTTAGGGTTAGGGTTTAGGGTTGTAGGTTTAGGGTTAGGAGTTTAGTTTACTTTTTTTGGGTTTATGGTTTATGATTTAGGGTCTAAGTTTTTTTAAATTATGTAAACTCGTACTTTTAGGTTTAGGGTTTAGGTTTTTATTTAGTTATTAATTTTTTTAATTTTATGTTTATTTTATTTTATTTTAAGTGTTTTTTTTATTTTATTTAAGTTATTTATTCATAGGTTTATTTTATATTTTTTAGGTTTAAATTTTTTTAATTATTTTATTTTTTAGGTTCTATTTTGTTTACATTTAGCTTTTTAGTTTTTAGGGTTTTGAGTTTATGGTTTAGGGTTTTAGGGTTTAGGGTCTTACGATTTAGGGTTTAATGTTAGGGTTTAGGGTTTAGGGTTTAGGGTTTAGTGTGTAGGGTTTTAGTATTTAGGCTTTAGGGTTTTGGATTTAAGATTTAGGATTTTTTAGGATTTAGTGTTTATGGCTTAGGGTTTAGGGTTTTTGGTTTAGGGTATACGATTTAGGTTTAAGGTTTAGGTTTCTTAGTGGTTTAAGGTTTAGGGTATAGGGTTTAGGGTTTAGGTTTAGTTTTGGGGTTTAAGGATTTGGGTTTAGGATTTAGGGTTTAGGATTTTGGAGTTATGAATTTTTATTTTTAAATTAAGTAAACTGGTAGTTTAAGTTTATTTAGTTTATTTTTTATTTATTTTAGTTTATTTTATTATTTATTTTTGTTTAAATTTATTTTTATTTTTATTTAAGTTAGTTTATTTATTTTAGTTTAGGTTTTTAATTTTAGTTTATTTTTAGGTGTAGATTTAGGTTTAGCTTTTTTTAGTTGAGTTTTATTTTTATTTTAATTTTTAGGTTTAGGTTTTACTTTTTATTTTTTAGGATTAGGTTTAGGTTTTTATTTTATTTTTGTATGTTTTAGTTTATGTTATTATTTTAGGTTTATTTTTAGGTTTTATTTTTTTGTTTAAGTTAAGGTTTATTTCAAGTTTATTTTATTTTATTTAGTTTTAGGTTTAGGTTTAGGTTTAGTTTTTCTTTTTTATGTTTAGGTTTATGTTTCATTTATTTTAGTTTAGTTTATTTTTAGGTTATTTTTTTTAATTTATGTTATTTTATTTAGTTTAGGTTTAATTTTTCTAAGTTTAGGGTTTAGGTTCTATTTTATTTATTCTTAGGTTTTATTTTTAGGTTTATATTTCAGGTTTAGGTTTTTATTTAATTTTCTTATTATATTTTAGGTTTATTTTAGTTTTATTTTATGTTTAGTTTTTATATTATTATGGTTTTAATTATAAGGTTTATTTATATTTTTAGTTTAGTTTAGGTTTTTCTTTATTTTATTTTAGTTTATTTTAATTTTAATTTTATTTTATTTTTAGGTTTGGGTTCTTATTTTATTTTATTTATTTATTTTATTTATGTTTAGGCCTTTTTATTTATTTTACTTATAGGTTTTATTTAGTTTAAGTTTAGGTTTTTGGGTTTAGGGGTTAGGGTTTCGGGTTTACGATTTAGAGTTTTAGGGTTTAGGATTTTAGGATTTAAGTTTAGGGTTAGGGTTTAGGCATTAGGGTTTGTGGTTTAGTGCTTTAGCTTTAGGGTTTAGATTTAGGGTTTAGGGTTTAGGTTAGTTTAGGTTTAAAGTTAGTTTATAGTTTAAGGTATAGATTTAGGTTTAGATATTAGGGTTTAAGGTTTTAGGTTTTAGGTTGAGGTTTAGGGTTTAGGGTTAGTTTAGGTTTAAGGTTTAGGGTTTTAGGTTTTAGGTTTAGGGATTATAATTTAGGGATTAGGGTTAGTGTTTAGGATTTCGGGTTTAGGGTTTTGGGTTTAGGGTTTATGGAATAGTGTTTAAGTTTTAAGGTTAATTTAGGGTATTTTACGGTTTAGGGTTTAGGGTTTAGGGTTTAAGGTTTAGGGTTTTGGGTTTTTTTTGGGTTTAGGCTTTAGGGTTTAGGGTTTAGGATTTATGATTTTTATTTATAAATCAAGTAAACCAGTAGGTTTATGTTTATTTAGTTTATTTAGTTTATTTTATTTATTTATTTTAATTTATTTTATTTTTTTTTATTTAGGTTTATTTTTATTTAAGTTAGTTTATGTATTTTAGTTTAGGTTTTTAATTTTTGTTTATCTTTTAATTGTAGATTTAGGTAAAGGTTTTTTTAGTTGCATTTTATTTTTATTTTATTTTTAAAGTTTAGGTTTTACTTTTTGTTTTTAGGATTAGGTTTAGGGCTTTTATTTTATTTATGTATGTTTAAGTTTAAGTTTTTTATTTTATTTTTATTTTTAGCTTTCATTTTTTAGTTTAGGTTTAAGTTTATTTTCAGTTTATTTTATTTTATTTGGGATTTAAGTTTAAGATTAGGTTTAGTTTATTTTAAGTTTAGGTTTATATTTCATTTATTTTAGTTTAGTTTATTTTCAGGTATATTTATTTTAGTTTATTTTATTTTATTTTATTTAGGTTTAATGTTTCTTAGTTTAGGGTTTAGGTTTTATTTTTATTTATTTTAAGTTTCTACATTAGGTTTAGGTTTATATTTAATTTTTTATTATATTTTAGGTTTATTTCAGTTTTATTTTATGTTTAGTTTTATTTTATTAAGTTTTTTATTCTTAGGTTTATTTTTTTTAGTTTAGTTTATGTTTTCTTTATTTTATTTTAGTTTATTTTTATTTTATTTTATTTTAGTTATAGGTTTGGATTTTTATTTTATTTTTACCTTAGTATAGGGTTTAAGGTTTATGGTTTAGGGTGTATGATTTAGGGTATAGGGTTTAGGGTTTAGGGTTTAGGGTTTAGGGGTTAGGGTTTAGGGTTTAGGGTTTAGGGTTTTTTTTAGGGAAGCCTCATGTAGGGAATTTTATTGCCACAAAAAGAGGGTTACAAGGTCCTTAAAGTTTAGGGTTTAGGGTTTAGGGTTTAGGGTTTTAGGGTTTAGAGTTTAGGGTTTATGGTTTTAGGGTTTAGAGTTTAGGGTCTAGGGTTTAGGGTTTAAGGTTTAATTTTTAGGGTTTAGGTTTAGGCTTTAGGGTTTAGGCTTTAAGCATCAGTGTTTAGAATTTTAGGGTTTAGGGTTAGTTTTATGGTTTTGGGTTTAGGATCTATGGTAAGATTTTGGGTTTAGTGCATAGGGTATAGAGTTTAAGGTTTTCTTTTCAAGTTGGGAAGGTGAGGTTAGCAAAAGCAATCAAAAAAATAACCCCAAAAGCGGCCTGTTGGACATGAAAGACAACCCCAGCAGTAGCTTGTTGGGCATAAAACTCGATAATCCAGTTCATCCAACAACCAAGATAGCAAATAATAGCAAGCTGGCCATAAAACCACCCATTCAGAATAGACAGTGCATAAGTTAATTTCCAAGTAGGTAATAGCATAATCACAGTGATCTAGACAAGTCTAAGCGAATGAAGATGGAAAAAATAGCGATGGTTTAGATAGACCACAACCATGTGGTGATCATTCTCTGACGATTACCAAACAACAAAAGCAATCATAAAAGCAAAGCCAACAAATAACCAATAACCTCGAGGAGCTTGGACATAAGATCTAAAATCCAATAGCCAACAATTAAAATAACAATACAATTATTGCACCCACCATAAGATAAGACAATAAAACTGGTACAACATAGACACAAAAGGGGTTCAAAAGGGAGCCATCATTGAAAACCTTCAAGATAAAGGAAAGCTTTGACTAAACTAACATCCTCGATAAAAGCATCTTTGGAAAGAAATCATTAAGTAAGTCGATCACGAGAGATAATAATAATAATAAGGGCATGGCGGTTTCTCTCATTGCAGGTTGGTAAGGTGAGGTTAGCAAAAGTAATCAAAAAAATAGCCCCAAAAGCAGCCTGCTGGACATAAGACTCAAAATTCCAATAGCTAATAATTAAAATAGCAAAACATTTATTGCACCCACCATAAGATAATCCAATAAAAGTAGTGAATTACGACATAGAGATGAAAGTGATCCTTCAAGACACAGAAAAGTAGGCTAGCATAAGCCCAACATCGATAAAATATCTTTGGAAGGAATTCAAGAAGTAATTCCAATCCTACAAAGAAGAAGTTATGGTAGCAAGGGTATTGCCATTTCTATCCTTATAGGATGTGGAGGTGAGGTTAGGGAGCATAAGAGGGGACATCCATAATAAGGAGAAAAATAGATAAATTAGGACCTGTCATGAAGCTATACAAAGACATAATAATTAAACATGAATTTTTGTGTTTAGGGTTTAGGGTTTAGGGTTTAGGGTTTATGCATTAGGGTTTAGTGTTTAGGGTTTAGGGTTTAGGGTTTAGTGTTTAGGGTTTAGGGTTTAGGGGTTTAGGCTTTAGGGTATAGGGTTTAGGGTATAGGGTTTAGGGTTTAGAGTTTACAGTTTAGGGTTTAGGGTTTAGGGTTTAGGTTTAGGGTTTAGGGTTTAGGTTTAGGTTTAAGGTTTAGTGTTTAGTTTAGGGTTTAAGTTTAGGAGTTTAGGGTTTAGGTTTAGGGTTTAGGGTTTAGAGTTTAGTAGGTTTAGAGTTTAGTTTAGGGTTTAGGGTTTAGGGTTTAACTTTAGTGTTTAGGGTTTACTTTAGTGTTTAGAATTTTAGTGTTTAGGGTTTTGGGTTTTATAGGTTTAGGGTTAGTTTTAGGGTTTTGGTTTTAGGGTCTAGGGTTTAAGTTTTTGGGTTTAGGGCTTAGGGTATACAGTTTAAGGTTCTATTTTAAAAAAGAAAATTTAAGTAAACTAGAAGGTTTTGGGTTTAAGGTTTTTTTTAATAGAGAATAAATTCATATTCAACATTTCTTCTTTTTGAACTCATCAACAAAGTGTCACCCCAAGTTTTTATGACAAAATGATGATATAGATTAAAATGAGCACACATAGAGAAAATAAATAAACCTTAGATAAGTAGAACCATCTCTTTATAAAGACGTTCCATAAGTAGCGATTGGATCGATCGTTCCTTAGTTTCTCTGAGTTCCCATCGAACCACCTCTCGGTAGTGAGGTCCACCATCATATTCCCGATCTCTCCTGCCACCACCACCACGATTGTAACCTCTGTTGCTCCTCTCGTCTCCATAAGCACCGTGGCTCTACCACCTTATCTGAGCACTATAGATCCCCCACCACCACTGCGATAATTGTCGCCTCCACCATTGCCTCCACTGCTAGATCTTGACTGAGTCTAGTTGATGGTGATATTCATGCCGTCAAGGTTATGGCCATTCTTAAGATTTGGGTTTAGTTTTAGATTTATCATGTTGTAAAATTTAGTTTATTTTAAGTTTAGGTTTAGGTTTTTTTTATTTTAGTTTTAGTTTAGGTTTATTTTATTTTATTTATTTTATTTTTATTTTAGGTTTAGGACTTTTTTTTTAGTAGGGTTTAGGCTTTAATTTGTTTTAGGTTTATTTTTTATGTTTAGGTATTCATTTAGTGTTTATTTTATTTTAGGTTTTTTTTAACTTTCTTTTATGTTTATTTTTTATTTTGTTAAGATTTTTAACTCTTAGTTTTATTTTTTTAGTTTAGTTTAGTTTTTCTTTAAATTATTTTAGTTTATTTTTATTCTTTATTTTATTATATTTTAGTTTTGGGTTTTTATTTTATTTTAGTTTAGGTTTTTTATTTTATTTTATTTTTAGGTTTTATTTAATTTAGGTTTAGGTTTTTAAGTTTTTAGGGGTTTAGGGTATAGGGTTTATGGTTTATAGTTTAGACTTTTAGGGTTTATGGTTTTAGGATTTAGGGTTTAGGGTTAGGGTTTAGGGTTTAGGGTTTAGGGTTTAATGTTTAGGTTTTAGGGTTAGGGGTTTTGGGTTTAGGGTTTCAGGTTTAGGGTTTAAGGTTAGCAAGGTTTAAGTTTAGGTTTAGTCTTTAAGGTTTAGATTTTTTTGGATTTAGGGTTTAGGGTTTAAGGTTAGTTTAGAGTTTAGGGTTTAGTGTTTTATGGTTTAGGATTAAGGGTTTAGCATTTAGGGTTAGGGTTAAGGTTTAAGATTTAGGGTTTAGGGGTTAGGGTTTTAGGGTTTAGTGTTTAGGTTTAGGTTTGTACATTTGAATGTTTAGGCTAGTGTTTAGGTTAGTGTAGGGTTTAGGGTTTAGGTTTAGGTTTATTTGGGTTGTTTAGGGATTTTTAGGGTTTAGGGTTTAGGGTTGTAGGTTTAGGGTCTAGGGTTTACGTTTAGTTTTTGGGTTTAGGGTTTATGGTTTAGGGTTTAAGTTTTTTAAATATAAGCAGTACGTTTAGGTTTAGGGTTTAGGTTTATTTAGTTAATTTTTTTAATTTTATGTTTATTTTATTTTATTTTAAGTGTAGTTTTATTTTATTTAAGTTATTTATTCATAGGTTTATTTTATTTTTTTAGGTTTAAATTTTTTAATTATTTTATTTTTTTGGTTATTTTGTTTACATTTCGCTTTTTGGGTTTTTAGGGTTTAGAGTTTATGATTTAGGGTTTTAGGGTTTAGGGTTTTACGATTTAGGGTTTAATGTTAGGGTTTAGGGTTTAGGGTTTAGTGTGTAGGGTTTTAGTATTTATGCTTTAGAGTTTTGGATTTATGATTTAGGATTTTTTAGAATTTAGTGTTTACGGCTTAGGGTTTAGGGTTTTTGGTTTAGGGTATACGATTTAGGGTTTAAGGTTTAGGTTTTTTAGTGGTTTAAGGTTTAGGTTACAGGGTTTAGGGTTTAGGTTTAGTTTTGGGGTTTAAGGATTTGGGTTTAGGATTTAGGGTTTAATATTTAGGAGTTATGAATTTTTATTTTTAAATTAAGTAAACTGGTAGGTTTAGGTTTATTTAGTTTATTTTTTATTTATTTTAGTTTATTTTATTATTTATTTTTATTTAGGTTTATTTTTATTTTTAATTAAGTTAGTTTATTTATTTTAATTTAGGTTTTTAATTTCAGTTTATTTTTTAGTTGTAGATTTAGGTTTAGGTTTTTTTTAGTTGAGTTTTATTTTTATTTTATTTTTTAGGTTTAGGTTTTACTTTTTTATTCTTAGGATTAGGTTTAGGTTTTATTTTATTTTGTAAGTTTTAGTTTAGGTTATTATTTTAGTTTTATTTTTAGGTTTTATTTTTTAGTTTAAGTTAAGGTTTATTTTATGTTTATTTTATTTTATTTAGTGTTTGGTTTAGGTTTAGGTTTAGTTTTTTTTTTTTTTAGGTTTATGTTTCATTTATTTTAGTTTAGTTTATTTTTAGGATAATTTATTTTAGTTTATGTTATTTTATTTAGTTTAGGTTTAATTTTTCTTAGTTTAGGGTTTAAGTTCTATTTTTATTTATTCTTATGTTTTATTTTTAGGTTTATATTTCAGGTTTAGGTTTTATTTAATTTTTTTATTATATTTTAGGTTTATTTTAGTTTTATTTTATGTTTAGATTTTATTTTATTAAGGTTTTATTATAAGGTTTATTTTATATTTTTAGTTTAGTTTAGGTTTTTCTTTATTTTATTTTAATTTATTTTAATTTTATTTTTATTTTATTTTTAGGTTTGGGTTCTTATTTTATTTTATTTTATTTATTTATTTATGTTTAGGCCTTTTTATTTATTTTACTTTTAGGTTTAATTTCATTTAAGTTTAGGTTTTTTGGTTTTTAGGGTTTAGGGGTTAGGGTTTAGGGTTTATAATTTAGGGTTTTAGGGTTTAAGATTTTAGGATTTAAGGTTTAGGGTTAGGGTTTAGGCATTTGGGTTTGTAGTTTAGTGTTTAGGCTTTAGGGTTTAGGGGATTTAGGTTTAGGGTTAGTTTATGGTTAAGGTTTAGGGTTTGGGATTTAGATATTAGGGTTTAAGGTTTTATGGGTTTTAAGTTGAGGGTTTAGGGTTTAGGGTTAGTTTAGGGTTTAAGGTTTAGGGTTTTAGGATTTTAGGTTTAGGGATTATAGTTTAGGGATTAGGGTTAATGTTTAGGATTTAGGGTTTAGGGTTTTGGGGTTAGGGTTTATGGAATAGTATTTTAGTTTTAAGGTTAGTTTAGGGTATTTTAGGGTTTAGGGTTTAGGGTTTAGGGTTTAAAGTTTAGGGTTTTGGGTTTTTTTTGCATTTAGGCTTTAGGGTTTAGGGTTTAGGATTTATTATTTTTTATTTATAAATCATGTAAACCGGTCGGTTTATGTTTATTTAGTTTATTTAGTTTATTTTTTTATTTATTTTAATTTATTTTATTTTTTATTTTTATTTAAGTTTATTTTTATTTAAGTTAGTTTATTTATTTTAGTTTAAATTTTTAATTTTAGTTTATTTTTTAGTTGTAGATTTAGGTTAAGGTTTTTTTAGTTGCATTTTATTTTATTTTATTTTTAAGTTTAGGTTTTACTTTTGTTTTTTTGGATTAGGTTTAGGGTTTTATTTTATTTTGTATGTTTAAGTTTAAGTTTTATTTTATTTTATTTTTAGCTTTCATTTTTTTAATTTAGGTTTAAGTTTATTTTCAATTATTTTATTTTATTTGGGGTTTAGGTTTAGGTTTAGGTTTAGTTTATTTTAAGTTTAGGTTTATATTTCATTTATTTTAGTTTAGTTTATTTTCAGGTTTATTTATTTTAGTTTATTTTATTTTATTTTGTTTAGGTTTAATTTTCTTAGTTTAGGGTTTAGGTTTTATTTTTTTTATTTTAGGTTTCTACATTAGGTTTAGGTTTTTATTTAATTTTTTTATTATATTTTAGGTTTATTTCAATTTTATTTTATGTTTAGTTTTTATTTTATTAAGTTTTTTATTCTTAGGTTTATTTTTTTAGTTTAGTTTATGTTTTTCTTTATTTTATTTTAGCTTATTTTTATTTTTATTTTTATTTTAGTTATAGGTTTTGATTTTTATTTTATTTTATTATATTTAGGTTTATGTCTTCTTAGTTATTTTACTTCTAGGTTTTATTTAGTTTAAGTTTAGGTTTTTAGGTTTTTAGGGTTTTGGGCTTAGGGTTTAAGCTTTATGATTTAGGGTTTTAGGGTTTAGGATTTTATAATTTAAGGTTTAGGGTTAGGGTTTAGGGATTAGGGTCTATGGTTTAGTGTTTAGTCTATAGGGTTTAGGGGTTTTACGGTTAACTTATGGTTTAAGGTTAGTTTATGGTTTAAAATTTAGGGTTTAGGGTTTAGACTTTAGGGTTTAAGGTTGAGGGTTTAGGGATTAGGGTTAGTTTAGGGATTAAGGTTTAGGGTTTAAGGTTTCATGTTTAGGGTTTAGAGTTTAGGGTTTAGGGTTACTATTTAGGGTTTAGGGTTTTGGGTTTTGGGTTTAGTTTAGGATGTTTAGGTTTTAGGGTTAGTTTAAGGTTTAAAGTTTTTTTTAGGGTTTAGGTTTAGGTTTAAGGTTTATAGTTTTTAGTTTAAGTTTTAAGGTTTAAGGTTATAGGTTTAGGTTGAGTTTAGAGTTTAAGGTTTAAAGTTAGTATTAGGTTTAAGTTTAGGATTAGATTTAAGTTTAGTATTTGGGTTTAGGTTTTAGGTTTGTTTAGGGTTTTAGGGTTTAGGTTTAAACTTTAGGGTTTAGGTTTAGGATTTAGGCTTTAGATTTAGGTTTAAGGTTTAGTTTGTTTAGGGTTATGGATAAGGCATTAGGGTTTAGAGTTTAGGGTTTAGGGTTTAGGTTTAGGTTAAGTTATAGTTTAGGTTTAGGTTTTAGGTTTAGAGTTTTTTAGGGTTTTAGTTTAGGTTTAGGTTTAGGGTTTGATTAGTTTAGGGTTTAGAGTTTATTTTAGTTTAGGTTTAGAGTTTATTAATTATTTTTTAATCAACTTAGTTTAGGTTAGATTTTTATTTACTTTTTATTTTATTTTATTTTATTTTAGTTTATTTTAGGTTTATTTGATTATTTAGGGTTTAGGGTTTTTAGTTTTTATTTTATTTAAGTTTTTTATTCTTAGGTTTATTTTATTTTATTGAGGTTTAAGTTTTGTTTATTTATTTTATTTTTATGTTTTATTTTGTTTAGGTTTAGTTTTTTTGGTTTTCAGGGTTTAGGGTTTAGGGTTTAGGGTTTAGGGTTTTGTGTTTAGGCTTTAGGGTTTAAGGTTTTAAGGGTTTAGGTTCAAAGGCTTAGTGTTTAGGGTGCTTAAGTTAAGTGTTTAGGGTTTAGAGGTTTTATGGTTTAGGGTTTAGGTTAAGGTTTTATGGTTTAGGTATCTGGTTTAGGTTTAGGTTAGAGTTTTTTGGGTTAGAGTTTAGGGTTAGTTTAGGGTTTAATGTTTAGGGTTTATAGTTAGTTTAGGGTTTAGGGTTTATATGTTAGGTTTTAGGGTTTAGGTTTATGATTAATGTTAGGGTTTAGAGTTTAGGGTTTAGGGTTTAGGGTTTAGGGTTTAGGGTTTAAGCATTAGTATTTAGGGTTTAGTGTTTAGTGTTTGCTAAGGGTTTAGGGTTTTTTAGGGTTTGGGGCTCAGGGTTATTGGTTTAAGATTTCAATTTTTAATAAAAAATTAAGTAAACTGATACTTTTAGGTTTAGGGTTTAAGTTTTTATTTAGTTTTTATTTTATTTTATTTTAGGACTATTTTTAGTTTATTTTATTTTTATTTTATGTTTAGTTTTTATTTTATTTATGTTTTTTACTCTTAGGTTTATTTTATCTTATTTATGCTTAGGTTTTTCTATTTATCTTACATTTAGGTTTTATTTTGTTTATGTTTAGTTTTTTAGGTTTTAAGGTTTAGTATTTAGAGTTTAGGGTTTTAGGGTTTAGGGTTTTAGGGTTTAGGTTTTAGTTTAGTGTTTAGGGTTTAGGGTTTAGGGTTTAGGCTTTAGTGTTTAGGCTTTAGGGTTTAGAGTTTTTAGGCTTTAGGGTTTAGGGTTAGATTAGGGTTTAGGGTTTTTTAGGATTTAGTGTTTAAGATTTAAGGTTTAGGGTTGTAGGTTTACTATTTAAGGTTTAGGTTTATGGTTTAGGGTTTAGTATCTGATCATGGTTTAGGGTTTAGGGTTTTTTTAGGGTATAGGGTTTAGGGTTGTAGGTTTAGTGTTTAGGGTTTAGGGTTAGTTTTTGGGTTTAAGGTTTGTTTAGGATTTAGGGTTTAGGGTCTTTTTTAAAAACTAAACTAGTAGTTTTAAGTTTATTAGTTTATTTTTTTTATTTTTTAGTTCATTTTATTTTTTATTTTTATTTAGGTTAATTTATTTATTTTAGTTTAGGTTTTTTATGTTAGTTTATTTTTTAGGTTTCAATTTTGGTTTAGGTTTATTTCTTAGTTGAGTTTTATTTTTATTATAATTTTTAGGTTTAAGTTTTATTTTTTATTTTTAGGTTTAGGTTTACTTTTTGTTTATTTTATTTTTCTTATAGTTTAGTTTTAGGTTTTGGTTTAGTTTAATTTAGGTTTTCTTTATTTTAGTTTAGTTTATTTATAGGTTTATTTATGTTAGTTTATTTTATTGTGTTTGGTTTAGTGTTTAGGTTTTATTTTTTTTATTTTAGGTTTATATTTTAGGTTTAAATTTCTATTTAGTTTTATTTTATTTTATTTTAAGTTTATTTTATTTTTTTATTTTACTTTTCTCTATTTTATGAAGGTTTTTTGAATCTTAAGTTTATTTTATTATGTAGTTTAGTTTAGGTTTTCTTTATTTTATTATACTTTATTTTATATTTTATTTTATTTTTTAAAGGCTTATCTTTAGGTTTTAGTTTAAGTTTTTTATTTTATTTTATTTTATTATTTATTTAGGTTTAGATTTTATTTTATTTTATTTTAGGTTTTATTTAGTTTAGGTTTATATTTTAGGTTTTAAGTGAGGTTAAGGGTTTAGAGTTTTTTTTAGGTTTATTTATAGTTATTTTTTAGGACATAAGGTTTTAGATTTATTATTATTTTATTTTAGTGTTTAAGTTTTATAGTTTAGGGTTTTTATGGTTTTATTTTAGGTTTAGGGTTTAGTTTAGGTTTAGGTTTAGCATTTTAGGGATTAGGGATTAAGTTTAATGTTATTTAGTGTTTAGGTGTAGGTTTTGTTTAGGTTTTTTAGTTTAGGTTAGGGTTAAAATTATAGTTTAGTGTTAGGGTTTAGGTTTAGGTTTAGGTTTAGGTTTAGGGTTTAGTTTTAGGTTGTTAGGTTTAGGTTTAATTTAGGGTTTAGAGTTTAGGTTGTTTATAGTGTAGTTTATAGTTTAGTTTAATTTAGGATTAGGTTTAGGTTTTTATTTATTAGTTTATAATTTAGGTTTATTTATTTATTTAGTTTAGGTTTATTTATTAGGTTTTAGTTTAAGTTTATAGTTTTAATTATTTAGGTTTAGGTTTATAGTTTATCTTTAGGTTTATAGTTTAAGTTTAGGTTTAGGTTTTAGGTTTAGTTTAGGTTTAGGTTTTAGTTATTTAGGTTTAGGTTTAGGTTTTAGTTTTAGGTTTAGGTTTAGGTTTAGGTTTTTAGGTTTTAGGTTAGGTTAGGTTAGGTTTAGTTTAGGTTTATTTTATTTTAGGTTTAGTTTAGGTTTTTTAGTTTAGTTTAGTTTATTATTTTAGGTTTAGTTTAGGTTAGTTTTTTAGGTTTAGGTTTATAGTTTAGTTTTATTAGTTTAGGTTTATTTAGTTTAATTTAGGTTTATTTTAGTTTTTATTTATGATTTAGTTTAGTTTAGTTTATTAATGTTTATTTAGTTTAGGTTTAGGTTTTTAAGGTTTAGGGTTTAGTTTAGGTTTAGGTTTAGGGTTTAAGGTTTATTAGTGTTAGGGTTTTTTATGGTTTGGGTTTAGGATTTAAGCTTAGGGTTTTGGGTTTAGGGTTTAGTATTTTTTTATTAAATTAAGTAAATTTGGTTTTATGTTATTTTTATTTTATATTTATTTTAGGTTTATTTTACTTTTTTATTTTTATGTTTAGTTTTAATTTAATTTTTCTTCTTAGGTTTATTTTATTTTTAGTTAGTTTAGGTTATTATTTATTTTATCTTAGTTTATTTTAGTAGTTTACTTTTTTTATTTTTTAGGTTTAGGTTTTAGTTTAGGTTTTAGTTTATTTAAGTTTTGGTTTGTTTATTTATTATATTTTTGATTTTATTTAGTTTAGGTTTAGGTTTAGTTTAGGTTTAGGGTTTAGAGTTGTAGGTTTAAGGTTTAGGGCTTAGAGTTAGTTTTAGGGTTTAGGTTTAGGGTTTTGGTTTAGGATTTAGGGTTTAGGGTTTTTTTTATATTAAATAAACTAGTAGGTTTAGGTTTATTTAGTTTATTTTATTTTATTTATGTTTAGGTTTATTATTTATTTTATTTAGTTTAGTTTATTAATTTTAGTTTTATTTATATTAGTTTAGGTTTTATTTTAGTTAAGTTTTAAGTTTAGGTTTATTTTTTATTGAGTTTTACTTTTATTTTATTTTTTTAGGTCTAGTTAGGAATAGGTTTAGGTTTTATTTCATTTTGGTTTAGGTTTAGGTTTTATTTTAGGTCTATTTTTTGGTTTTATTTTTTTTTTAGTTTAGTTTAGTTTTTTTTAGTTTATTTTATTTTATTTAGGGTTTAGGTTTAGGTTTAAGTTTAGTTTAATTAAGGTTTAGGTTTGGGTTTTATTTATTTTAGTTTAGTTTATTTTATGTTTATTTATTTAGTTTATTTTATTTTATTTAGTTTAGGTTTAGTTTTTTTTAGTTTAGGGTTTAGGTTTTATTTTTTATTAATTTTAAATTTCTTTTTTAGGTTTATATCTTAGGTTTAGGATTTTATTTAGTATTTGTTTATTTTACATTAAATTTATTTTATTTTTTTTTATATTCTTTTATTTTGTTAAGGTTTTATTCTTAGGTTTATTATATTTTATAGTTTTGTTTAGGTTTTCTTTATTTAATTTTAGTTTATTTATTTATTATTTTATTTTAATTTTAGGTTTAGGTTTAGGTTTTAGTTAGTTTTTATATTATATAATTTTATTTTTTTATTGGTTTAGGTTTTATTTATTTTATTTTTTAGGTTTTTTAGTTTAAGCTTATGTTTTAGGTTTTTTTTTTGTTTAGGTTTAGGGTTTATGGTTTATTTAGGGTTTTAGGGTTTAGATTTTAGGATTTAGGATTTAGGGATAGGGTTTAGGATTAGGGTTTAGGTTTTTTGTGTTTAAATTTAGATTAGGTTTAGAGTAGGTTTAGGTTTTAGGTTTAGGTGTTAGGTTTAGGTTAGTTTAGGTTTAGGTTAGTTAGGTTTAGGTTTAGTTTTAGGGTTTAGGGTAGGTTAGGGTTAGGTTTAGTTTAAGTTTTAGGGTTTAGGTTAGGTTAGGTTAGGTTTAGGTTTAGTTTATAGTTTAGTTAGTTTTAGGTTTAGGTTTAGGTTAGTTTATAGTTTAGGGTTTTAGTTTAGGGTTTAGGTTTAGTTTATTAGGGTTTAGTTTAAGTTTAGGTTTAGGTTTATTTTGAGATTTAGGATTTTAGGTTTAGTTTTTTAGGTTTAGTAGTTAGGATTTAGGTTTAGGGTTTTAGGTTTAAGATTTAGTTTTAGGGTTTAGGATTTTAGTTTAGTGTTTTAGTAGGTTTAGGTTTATGATTTAGGGTTAGTGTTAGGTTTTAGTATTTTTTAAATTATTTAAATTTATTTAAGTTTAATGTTTAGGTTTTTATTTAGTTTTTATTTTAGGTTTATTTTCAGTTTATTTTATTTTTATTTTACATTTAGTTTTAATTTCATTTAAGTTTTTATTCTTCGATTTATTTTATTTTATTTAGTTTAGTTGAAGTTATGATTTATTTTATTTTAGTTTATTTTTATTTATTTAGTTTATTTTATATTTTAATTTAGGTTTATGTTTTAGTTTAGATTTTTTTAGTTTATTTAAGTTTAAGTATTTTATTTATTTTATTTTAGTTTATTTAGTTTAGAGGTCTTTAGGTTTTTGTTTATGGTTTAGGGTTTAGTGTTTAGGATTTAGGGTTTAGGGTTTAGGTTTTAGGGTTTAGGTTTTAGGGTTAGTTTACGGTTTAGGCTTTAAGGTTTAGGGCTTTTAGGGTTTAGGGTTTAGGATTAGTTAAGGTTTAGGGTTTAGGGTTTTAGGGTTTAGGGTTTTAGTTTTAGAGTTTTGGTTTAGGGTTTAGTTTAGGGTTTAGTTAGTTTAGGGTTTAGGGTTTATGGTTTTTTTAGGGTTTTAGGTTTTGGGTTTGGGTTTTGGGTTTTAGGGTTCTTAGGGTGTAAGTTTAGGGTTTTATAGTTTATTTTAGGGTTTATAGTTTAGGTTTATGATTTAGGATTAAGGGTTTAGGGTTTCTTTTAATTAAGTAGTAGATTTTTATTTAGTTTATTTTTTTATTTTAGTTTATTTTATTTTTTATTTTTATTTAGGTTTATTTTTTATTTTATTTAATTTGGTTTATTTATTATATCTTTATTATATTAGTTTAGGTTTTTTATTTTAGTTAATTTTTTTGGTATAAGTTTAGGTTTATTTTTTAGTTGAGTTTTATTTTTATTATGTTTTTTAGGTTTAGGTTTTATTATTAATTTTTAGGTTTAGGTTTAGGTTTTTATTTCATTTTTGCAGGTTTAGGTTTAGGTTTTTATTTTAGGTTTTATTTTTTAGTTTAGGTTTAGGTTTATTTTTAGTTTATTTTATTTTATTTAAGGTTTAGGTTTAGGTTTAGTTTAATTAAGGTTTAGGTTTGGGTTTTATTTATTTTAGTTTAATATATTTTAAGTTTATTTAATTTAATTTAATTTATTTTATTTAGTTTAGGTTTAGTTTTTTTTTAAATTTAGGGTTTGATTTTATTTATTTTAGGGTTTTTTTTTAGGTTTATATTTTAGGTTTAGGTTTTTTTATTTTGTTTTATTTTATTTTACTTTAGGTTTACTTTATTTTATTTTAAACTTTGTTTATATTTTATTAAGGTTTTTTATTTTGAGGTTTATTTTACTTTTTTAGTTTAGTTTAAGTTTTTCTTTATTTTATTTTAGTTTATTTTTATTTTTTATTATATTTTAGGTTTTTGTTTAGGTTTAAGTTTAAGTTTAAGTTTTTATTTTATTTTATTTTATTATTTTATTTAAATTTATATTTTATTTATTTATTTTATTTTTATGCTTTATTTAGTTTAGGTTTAGGGTTTAGGGTTTAGGGTTTAGGTTTAGGGTTTTAGGGTTTAAGGTTTTAGGATTTAGGGTTTAGGGTTTAGGGTTTAGTGTTTAAGCTTTAGGGTTTAAGGTTTTAGGGTTTAGGGTTTAGGGTTTAAGGTTTTGGGTTAGCTTAGGGTCTAAGGTTAGTTTAGGGTTTAGGATTTAGGCATTAGGTTTTATCATTTTTAGGGTTTAGGATTTAGGGTTTAGGGTTAGCTTCGGGTTTAGGGTTAAGGGTTTTACGGTTTATGGTTTAGGGTTTAGGGTCAGGGTTAGGGTTTTGGGTTTAGCGTTTAGGGTTTGTTCTTTATGTTTTAGGGTTTTAGGCATACGGCTTAGGGTTTAGGGTTAAGAGTTTTTTAAGGTTTAGGGTTAGTTTTAGTGTTTAGGGTTTAAGGTTAGTTTAGGATTTTGTGTTTAGAGTTTATAGTTAGTTTAGGGTTTAGAGTTTAGGGTGTTAGGGTTTAGGGTTTACAATTAGTTTTTGGGTTTAGGGTTAGGGTTTAGGTTTTCTTTTAAAAAAAATTAAGTAAACCGATACTTTTAGGTTCAAGGTTTATGTTTTTATTTAGTTTTATTTTAATTTTATTTTAGGACTATTTTAAGTTTATTTTAATTTTACTTTACATTTAGTTTTAGTTAGTTAAGTTTTTTATTCTTAAAGTGATTTTATCTTATTTAGCTTAGGCTTTTATTTATTTTACTTTTAGGTTTTATTTTATTTAGGTTTAGCTTTTTTGGTTTTTTGGGTTTAGTGTTTAGAGTTTAGGGTATTAGGGTTTAAGGGTTTAGGGTTTCGGGTTAATGTTTAAGGTTTAAGGTTTAGGATAGAGTTTAGGTTTAGTGTTTAAGCTTTAGGGTTTAGGATTTTAGGTTTATGCTTTAGGTTGATTAGGGTTTTAGGTTTTAGGTTTAGTGTGTAAGATTTAGGATTTAGGGTTTGGTTTTAGTTTAAGTTTAGGGTTTAAGGTTTATGGTTTAAGGTATATGATTTAGGGTTTAGGATTTAGGGTTTTTTAGAGTTTAGGGTTTAAAGTTTTGGGTTTGGGGTTGTAGGTTTAGGGTTGTGGATTTAAGGTTTATGGTTTAGGGTTTAGGGTTTAGGATTTTGGGTTTTTTAGGGTTTTTAGGGGTATAGGTTTAGGGTTTACGGTTTAGGCTTTATGGCTTAGGGTTTAGGTTTTAAAATTAAATAAATCAATTAGTTTAGGTTTATTTAGTTTATTATTTATTTTGTTTATTTTATTTTTTATTTTTATTTAACTTTAGTTTATTTATTTTAGGTTTATTTATATTAGTTTAGTTTTTTTATTTTAGTTAATGTTTTAGGTTTAGGTTTAGGACTATTTTTTAGTTGAGTTTTATTTTTATTTTGTTTTTTATGTTTAGGTTTTATTTTTTTTTTAGGTTTAGGTTTAGGTTTAGGTTTTAGGTTTTAATTTAGGGTTTTAGGTTTTTTTATTATTTAGTTTAAGTTTAGGTTTATTTTAGTTTATTTTACTTTATTTAGGGTTTAGGTTTAGGTTTAGCATTAGTTTAATTAAGGTTTAGTTATTTTAGTTTAGTTTATTTTTTTAGTTTTATAATGTTTTATTCATTTTAGGTTTTCTTTTAGGTTTATATTTTAGGTTTAGGTTTTATTTAGTTTTATTTTATTTTATTTTAGGTTTACTTTATTTTTATTTTAAGTTTAGTTTATATTTTATTAAGGTTTTTTTTATTAGTAGGTTTATTTTATTTTTTAGTTTAGTTTGGTTTTCTTTATTTTATATTAGTTTATTTTTATTTTTATTTTATTTAAGTTTAGATTTTATATATTTATTTTATTTTTAGGTTTTATTTAGTTTAAGTTTTAGGGGTTTAGGATTAGGGTTTAGGGTTTAGGGTTTTAGGGTTTAGGGTGTTAGGATTTAGGGTTTAGGGTTTAGCTTAGTGTTTAACTTTAAGGTTTAAGGTTTTAGGGTTGAGGTTTAGGGTTTAGGGTTTAAGTTAACAGGTTTAAATCAGTTTAGGGTTTTTTAGGGTTTAGGTTTTGGATTTAAACTTTAGGTTTTATAGTTTTAGGGTTTAGATTTAGGTTTAGGTTAACAGGTTTAGGGTTTAGGGTTATTTATTTAGGAGTTAGTTAAGGTTTTAGGTTTAAACTTTATGGTTTATACTTTAGGTTTTAGGTATAGGATATCTGACTTGGTTTAATTATTTAAGGTTTAGGTTTAGGGTTAGTTTAAGTTTAGTTTAGTTTATTAGTTTAGGGTGTTAGTTTAGGGTTTAGTGTTTAAGGTTAGGGTTAGGGTTTAGGGTTTAGGGTTTAGGGTTTGGAGTTTAAGCATTAGGGTTTAGGGTTTGCTTAGTGTTTAGGGTTTTTTAGGGTTTGGGGTTTAGGGTTATAGGTTTTGGGTTTGGGGTTTGGGGTTTAGTAGTTAGTTTAGGGTTGTAGGATTAGCGTTTAAGGCTTAGGGTTAGTTTTAGGGTTTAAGGTTTCGGGTTTAGGATTTAGGGTTTAGGATTTAGGGTTTAAGATTTTTTATTTTAAATTGACTAAACCATTAGTTTTAAGTTTATTTAGTTTATTTTTTATTTATTTTAGTTCATTTTATTTTTATTATTATTTAGGTTTATTTTTCATTTTTATTTAGGTTAGTTTATTTATTTTAGGTTTATTTATTTTAGTTTAGGTTTTTTATTTTAGTTTATTTTTTAGGTTTAGATTTAGGTATAGGTTTACTTTTTAGTTGAGTTTATTTTATTTTGTTATTTAGGTTTAAGTTTTATTTTTTTATTTTAGGTTTAGGTTTAGGTTTTATTTTATTTTGTAGGTTTAGGTGTTAGGTTTTATTTTAGGTTTATTTTTAGGTTTATTTTTTAGTTTAAGGTTTAGTTTTATTTTTAGTTTATTTTATTTTATTTAGGGTTTAGTTTTAGGTTTAGGTTTAGTTTACTTTGGGTTTATTTATTTTAGTTTAGTTTATATATAGCTTTATTTTATTTTAGTTTATTTTATTTTATTTAGTTTAGGTTTAATTTTGTATAGTTTAGGGTTCAAATTTTATTTTTTATTTATTTTTAGGTTTATATTTTAGGTTTAGGTTTTTATTTAGTTTTTATTTTATTTTATTTTAGGTTAATTTTATTTTTATTTTACATTTTCTCTATTTTATGAAGGTTTTTTATACTTAGGTTTATTTTTTGTGTAGTTTAGTTTAGGTTTTTCTTTATTCTATTATAATTTATTTTATATTTGATTTTATTTTTTAAGTTCATATATAAGTTTTAGTTTAGTTTTATTTTATTTTATTTTATTATTTTATTTAGGTTTAAGTTTATTTATTTTATTTTTAGCTTTTATTTACTTTAGGATTAGGTTTTAGGTTTTAGTTAGGGTTGAGTTTAGGGTTTATGATTTAGGGTTTTAGAGCATAAGGTTTTAGGATTTAGGGTTTAGGGTTTAAGGTTTAAGGTTTAAACTTTATGGTTTAAGGTTTAAGTTTAAGTTAGTTTATAGTTTAGGTATAGGTTTTAAGGTTTAGGGTTTAGGGTTTGGGTTAGAGTTAAGATTAGGGTTAGGGTTAGGGTTTAAGGTTAGGGTTTAGGGTTAGTTTAGGTTTAGGTCAGGATAGTTTAGGGTATTTATGGTATAGGTTTAGTGTTTAGGGTTTAAATTATAAGTTTTAGTTAGGGTTTAGGATTTAGGGTTTATGATTTAGGGTATACGATTTACATTTGAGGATTTAGGGTTTAGGGTTTTAGGTTTAAGGTTTAGGTTTTAGTTTTTTATTTCATTTCTGTAGGTTTAGGTTTTAGTTTTTTATTTTGGGTTTATTTTTAGGTTTTATTTTTTAGGCTAGGTTTAGGTTTGTTTTTAGTTAATTTTATTTTATTTAGGGTTTAGGTTTAGGTTTAGCTTTAGTTTAATTAAGGTTTAGGTTTGGGTTTTATATATTTTAGTTTAGTTTATTTTTAGGTTTATTTAATTTAATTTAATTTATTTTATTTAGTTTAATTTTAGTTTTTATTTATCTTTAGGTTTTCTTTTTAGGTTTATATTTTAGGTTTAGGTTTTATTTAGTTTTTTATTTTATTTTTTATTTTAGGTTTAATTTCTTTTTTATTTTAAGTTTAGTTTATATTTTATTAAGGTTTTATTAATAGATTTATTTTACTTTTTTAGTTTAGTTTAGTTTTCTTTATTTTCTTTATTTTATTTTTATTTTTTTTTATTTTAGTTTTAGTTTAGGTTTAAGTTTTAGTTTAAGTTTTATTTTATTTATTTTATTATTTTATTTAAGTTTAGATTATATTTATTTATTTTATTTTTAGGTTTAATTTAGTTTAGGTTTGTAGGGTTTAGGGTTCAGGGTTTAGGTTTAGGGTTTTAGGATTTAGGGTTTAGTGTTTAGATTTTAGTGTTTAAGCTTTAGGGTTTAAGGTTTTAGGGTTTATGGTTTAGAGTTTAGGATTTACAGTTAGTTTAGGGTTTAGGGTTTAGGGTTTAGGATTTAGGCTTTTGATTTTAAGGTTTTTAGGTTTTAGGATTTAGGGTTTAGGGTTAGCTTAGGGTTTAGGGTTAGGGTTTTACAGTTTAGGGTTTAGGGTTTAGGGTTTAGTGTCAGGGATAGGGTTTTGGGTTTCAGGTTTAGGATTTATGCTTTAGGTTTCACGATTTAGATATACGGCTTAGGGTTTAAGGTTAAGTGTTTTATAGGGTTTAGGGTTTAGGGTTAGTTTAGGGTTTATGCTGTTTAGAGTTTAGGGTGTTAGGGTTTATGATTTAGGGTTTAAGGTTTAGGTTTGGGTTTTGGGTTTTGGGTTTAGGTTAAAGCATTAGGGTTTATGGTTGAGTGTTTAGGGTTTTCTTAGTGTTTAGGGTTTTTAGCGTTTGGGGTTTAGGGTTATAGGTTTAGGGTTTAGGATTTTTAATTAGTTTTTGGGTTTAGGGTTTGGGGTTTAGGGTTATAGGGTTCGGGTTTAGGGTTGTAGGTTTAGCGTTAGGGTTTAGGGTTAGTTTTAGGGTTTAAAGTTTGGGGTTTATAATTTAGGGTTTAGGATTTTGGGTTTAGGTTTTTTTAAATTAAACTAAATTTTAAGTTTATTTAGTTAATGTTTTTATTTATTTTACTTCATTTTATTTTTTTTATTTTTATTTAGGATAGTTTATTTATTTTAGGTTTATTTATTTTAGTTTTGGTTTTTTATTTTGGTTTATTTTTTAGGTTTAGATTCAGGTTTAGGTTTATTTTTTAGTGGATTTTTATTTTTATTTTATTTTTTAGGTTTAATTTAGGATTTAGGGTTTAGAGTTTAGAGTTTAGAGTTAGTTTAGGGTTTACGGTATAGGGTTTAAAGGTTTAGAATTTATGGTTTAGGGTTTAGGGTTAGGGTTAAGGATTAGGGTTTAGGGTTTAGGGATTAGGTTTTAGGGTTTAGGGTTTAGGTTTTACGGTTTAGGGTTATAGGTTTAGTGTTTGGGGTTTAGGTTTTGTTTTAGGGTTTAGGGTTTAGGTTTAGTTTATGGTGTAGGGTTTAGCATTTAGGGATTTGAATTTAGGGATTAGGGTTTTGGGTTTAAAGTTAGGGTTTAGGATTTATGGTTTATGATTTACATTTGAGGATTTAAGGTAGGGTTTGAGTTTCATTAGTGTTTAAGGTTCAAGTTTAAGGTTCTATGAGATGTAGGGTTTAGTTTAAGGTTTAGGTTTAAGGTTTAGGAGTTAGGTGCTAATTTAGTTTAGGGTTTAAGGTTTTAAGTTTAAGTTTAGGTTTTAGTGTTAGGGTTAGAATTTAGTGTTTAGAGTAGTAAGTTTAGGAGTTTAAGGTTTAGGTTTAATTAGGAGTTTAGGTTAAGTTTAGGTTTAAAGTTAGGAGTTAGGATGAGTTAGTTTAAGTTTAGGATTAGTTGGTTAGTTGATTAAGATTAAGGTTAGATTTAGGACTAGGTTTATTTATTATGTCGAGTTTAGGTTTAGGGGATTAGGGATTAGGGTTTAGTGTTTAGGGTTAGGGTTTAGGATTTCAAGTTTACGATTTAGGTTTACGATTTGCATTTGAGGATTTAGGGTTTAGGGTTTTAGGCTTAGCATTAGTGTTTAGGTTTAGCTTAGGTTTAAGGGTTTAGGGTTTTTTAGGGTTTAGGGTTTAGGGTTTTAGTTATTACGGTTTAGGGTTGTAAGTTTAGGGTTTAAAGTTTAGGGTTAGAGTTAGGGTTTTGGGTTTAGGGCTTGGGTTTAGGATTTAGGGTTTAGGGTTTAGTTTATTTTTATTAAATTAAGTAGACCACTAGGTTTAGTGTTTATGTTTTTATTTTATTTTATTTTAAGTTTCTTTTACTATTTATTTTATGTATAGTTTTAATTTAATTTAAGCTTTTTATTCTTTGGTTTATTAAATTTTTTTTGTGTAACTTAGGTTATTAATTATTTTTTCTTAGTTTATTTTAATTTGTTTACTTTATTCTATTTTCTATTTTAGGTTTAGGTTTTAGTTTAGGTTTTGTTTATTTAAGTTTAGGTTTGTTTATTTTATTTTTAGGTTTTATTTAGTTTAGATTTTAGTTTTAGGGTTTTAGGATTTAGGGTTTAGGGTTTGTGTTTAGGGTTTGGGTTATGAGTTTTAGGATTTAGGGTCTTAGGGTTTAGGGTTTAGGGTTAGGGTTTAGGTTTTACCATTTAGGGTTTAGGGTTTAGCATTTAGGCTTTAGGGTTTAGGTTTGGGTTTTGTTAACTTAGGGTTTAGGGTTTAGGGTATTTTAGGGTTTATGGTTTAGAGTTTAGGATTAATTTTAGGGTTTAGGGTTTATGGTTTATGGTTTAGGGTTTTGGATTTAGGGTTTAGGATTTAGGGTTTAGGGTTTAGGGTTTAAAATTTATAGTTTAGGGTTTAGGGTTTCGATTTAGAGTTAGCTTTCGGGTTTAGGGTTTAGGGTTTAGGGTTTATTGTTTAGGATTTAGGGTTTAGGTTTCTTTATTTTAAATTAAGTAAATCGGTAGGGTTAGGTTTATTTAGTTTATTGTTTAATTTTTTCAGTTTATTTTATTTTTTATTTATGTTAGGTTTATTATTTATTTAATTTAGTTTAGTTTATTAATTTTAGGTTTATTTATATTACTTTAGGTTTTATTTTATTTAGTTTTAAGTATAAGTTTTTTTGTTGATTTTACTTTTATTTTATGTTATAGGTCTAGGTTTAGGTTTTGGTTTTTATTTCATTTTTGTGGGTTTAGGTTTTAGGTTTTTATTTTAGGTTTATTTTTAGGTTTTTTTTTTTAGTTTAGGTTTAGGTTTATTTTTAGTTAATTTTATTTTATTTAGGGTTTAGGTTTAGGTTTAAGTTTAGTTTAATTAAGGTCTAGGTTTGGGTTTTATTTATTTTAGTTTTAGTTTATTTTAGGTTTATTTATTTTAGTTTTTTTTTTATTTAGTTTAGGTTTAGTTTTCTTTTAGTTTCAGGTTTAGGTTTTATTATTCCTTTTATTTTTAGGCCTTCTTTTTAGGTTTATATTTTAGGTTTAGGTTTTTATTTATTTATTTTATTTTATTTTAAGTTTATTTTTTTTATTTTACATTTTTTATTTTATTAAGGTTTTTATTCTTAGGTTTTTTATATTTTATAGTTTTGTTTAGGTTTTTCTTTATTTAATTTTAGTTTTTTTATTTATTATTTTATTTTGATTTTAGCTTTAGGTTTAAGTTCTAGTTTAGTTTTTATATTATATTATATTTTTTTATTTAAGTTTTGGTTTTCTTATTTTTTAATTTTAGGTTTCCTTTAATTAAGGTTTAAGTTTGTAGGTTTTTAGTTAGGGTTCAGGTTTAGGGTTTACAGTTTAGGGTTTTAGGGTTTAGGGTTTAGGGTTTTAGGATTTAGGATTTAAGGGATTAGGGTTTAGTGTTTAGGGTTTAGTGTTTAACTTTATGGTTTAGGGTTTTAGGTTTAGTGTTTAGGTTAGCTGGTGTAGGAGTTTAAGGTTTATAGTTAGTTTAGGTTTAAGTTTAGGGTTTTAGGTTTAGCATTTTGTTAGTTTATAGTGTAGGTTTAGGGTTTAGCATTTATAGTTTAGGATTAGTTTAAGTTTAAAGTTTTTTAGATTTAGTGTTTAATTTAGGTTCTGATTTACATTTGAGGATTTAGGGTTTAGGTTTTTAGGTTTATGCATTAGTGTTTAGGATTAGCATAGGGTTTAGGGTTTAGGATTTACTTTGAGGATGTAAGGTTTAGAGTTTATGGTTTAATCTTTATGGTTTAGGGTTTAGGGTTTAGGGTTTAAGGTTGAGTTTAAGTTTAGAGTTTTAGGTTTAGTTTAGGTTTAAGTTTAGGTTTAGGTTAGTATTAAGTTTAAATTTTAGGTTTAAGTTTAGAATTTAGGTTTAGAGTTTAGAGTTTAAGGTTTAGGTTAGGTTAATAATTAGGAGTTTAAGTTTAGGGTTTGATTTAAGGTTTAGGTTTAAGGTTTAGAGTTTAGGTTTGAGTTTAAGTTTAGAGATTTAGGTTTAGTTTAAGTTTAGGAGTTAGTTTATTATGGAGTTTAGAAGTTTAGGGTTTAGTATTTAGGATTAGAGTTTTAATTTAGGGTTAGAGTTTAAAATTTAGGTTTCATTTAGGAGTTCTGATTTACATTTGAGATTTAGGTTTAGGTTTTAAGTTTAAATATTTAAATTCAGTTTAGGGTTTAAGATTTAGGGTTTGTTAGGGTTTAGGGTTTTAGGGTTTATGGTTTAGGGTTTAGGATTTAGGGTTGTAGGTTTAGGGTTTATGGTTTAAGGTTAGTGTTAGGATTTTGGGTTTAGGGTTTGGGTTTAGGATTTAAGGTTTAGGGTTTAGGGTATAGTTTTCTTTTATTAAATTAAGTAAACCAGTTGGTTTAGTGTTAAGGTTTTTATTTTATATTTATTTTATGTTTATTTTAGTTTTTATTTTACTTTTAGTTTTAATTTAATTTAAGCTTTTTCTTCTTAAGTTTATTTTATTTTTTTAGTGTAGTTTAGGTTATTATTTATTTTATCTTAATCTATTTTTATTAGTTTACTTTATTTTATTTTTTATTTTAGGTTAAGGTTTTAGTTTTGGTTTTTTAGTTTATTTAAGTTTTGGTTTGTTTTTTTATTATATTTTTAGGTTTTATTTAGTTTAGGTTTAAGTTTTTAGGGTTTTAGGGTTTAGGCTTTAGGGTTTAGTATTTAGGGTTTAGGGTTATGGGGTTTTAGGATTTAGGGTTTCAAGGTTTAGGGTTTAGGGTTTGGGTTTAAGGGTTTACTATTTAGGGTTTAGGATTTAACATTTAGGCTTTAGGGTTTAGGGGTTTTGGGGTTTAGGGTTTAGGGTTTATCGTTAGCTTAGGGTTTATGGTTTAGGGTTTAAGGGTTAGGGTTAATTTTAGGGTTTAGGGTTTAGAGTTTATGATTTAGGGTTTAGGGTTGTAGGTTTAGGGTTTAGGGTTTAGAGTTAGGTTTACGGTTAAGGGTTTAGGGTTTATGGTTTAGGATTTAGGGTTTAGGGTTTTTTTTAAAAATTAAATAAACGGGTAGGTTTAGGTTTATTTAGTTTATTGTTTATTTTTTACATTTTATTTTATTTTCTATTTATTTTTAAGTTTATTATTTATTTTTATTTCGCTTAGTTTATTAATTTTAGGTTTATTTATATTAGTTTAGGTTTTTTATTTTAGTTAATTTCTTAAGTTTAGGTTTATTTTTTTGTTGAGTTTTACTTTTATTTTATTGTTTAGGTCTAGGTCTAGGTTTAGGTTCAAGTTTTTTATTTCATTTTTGTAGGTTTAGGTTATAAGTTTTATTTTATGTCTATTTTTAGGTTATATTTATTTAGTTTAGGTTTAGGTTTTTTTTTTAGTTTATTTTATTTTATTTAGGGTTTAGGTTTAGGTTTAAGTTTAGTTTAATTAAGGATTAGGTTGGGTTTTATTCTTTTTAGTTTAGTTTATTTTTATGTTTATTTATTTTAGTTTATTTTATTTAATTTAGTTTAGGTTTAGTTTTCTTTTTAGTTTAGGGTTTAGGTTTTAATTTTTATTAATTTATAGGCTTTCTTTTTTAGGTTTATACCTTAGGTTTAGGTTTTTATTTAGTTTTTATTTTATTTTATATTAAGTTTATTTTTATTTTATTTTCTATATTTTTTATTTTATTAAGGTTTTTTATTCTTAGTTTTATTATATTTTATAGTTTAGTTTAGCTTTTTCTTTATTTAATTTTAGTTTTTTATTTATTATTTTATTTTAATTTTAGGTTTAGGTTTAAGTTTTAGGTTAGGTTTTTATATTTTATAAATTTATTTATTTTATTTGGGTTTAGGTTTTTTATTTGTTTTATTTTTAGGTTTTATTTAGTTAAGGTTTAGGCTTTTAGGTTTTTAGTTATGGTTCAGGGTTAATTGTTTAAGTTTTAGGGTTTTAGGGTTTGGGATTTTAGGAGTTAAGATTTAGGGTTAGGGTTTAGGGATTAAGGTTTAGGGTTTAGTGTTTAAGCATTATGGTTTAGGGTTAGCTTAGGATCTTGGGATATTTTAGGGTTTAAGGTTTTTAGGGTTTAGGGTTATTTTAGGGTTTAAGGTTTAGAGTTTTATGGTTTAGGGTTAGGGTCAGGGTTTAGGGTTTAGGGTTTAGGTTTAACTTTAGTCATAGGTTTTAGGTTTAGGTTAGGGAGTTTTAGGTTATTGTAGGTTTGTTTAGGGTTTAATTAGTTAGGTTTAGGGTTTAGGAGTCTTAGGAGTTTAGAGTTTAGGATTAGGAGTTCTGATTAGGGTTTACTTTGATGATTTAGGGTTTCGAGTTTAGGGTTTAAGATTTAGCGTTTAGGGTTTAGGGTTCAAGGTTAGCTTAGGGTTTGGGGTTTAGGATTTATAGGGTTTAAGATTTACGGTTTTTAGGGTTTAGGGTTTTAGGTTTAGTGTTTGGTGTTGTAGGTTTAGGGTTTATGGTTTAGGGCTAGTGTTAGGGTTTAGGGTTTAGTATTTTTTCAATAAATTATGTAAATTGATAGGTTTAAGTTTAATGTTTAGGTTTTTATTTAGTTTTTATTTTTGGTTTATTTTTTATTTATTTTATTTTTATTTTACATTTAGTTTTAATTTAATTTAAGTTTTTATTCTTAGGTTTATTTTATTTTTTTAGTTTAGTTAAAGTTCTGATTATTTTATTTTAGTTTATTTTTATTAGTCTACTTTATTCTATATTTTAATTTAGGTTTATGTTTTAGTTTAGATTTTTTAGTTTATTTAAGTTTATGTATTTTATTTATTTTAATTTTAAGTTTTATATAGTTTAGCTTTTGGTCTTTAGGTTTTTATTATTTAGGGTTTAAGGTTTAGGATTTAGGGTTTAGGGTTTTAGGATTTAGACTTTTATGGTTTAGGGTTTAGGGTTAGGGTTAGGGTTTAGGGTTTTGGATTTAGTGTTTAGGCTTTAAGGTTTAGGGTTTTCAGGATTTAGGGTTTAAGGTTTAGGGTTTAGGGTTTTTTAGGATTTAGGGTTTAGGTTTTAGGTTTTAGAGTTTTAGCTTTAGGGTTTTGGGTTTAATGTTTTGGGTTTAGGGTTTAGGGTTTAGGGTTTAGAGTTCACGGTCTGGGGTTTAGGGTTTATGGTTTAGGGTTTACGGTTTTGGGTTTTGGGTTTTGGGTTTTGGGTTTTTTAGGGTTTTTAGGGGTGTAGGTTTAAGGTTTAGAGTTTGTTTTATGGTTTACAGTTTAGGGTTTATGTTTTAGTATTAAGGGTTTAGGATTTTTTTTAAATTAAGTAAACCAGTAGATTTAGGTTTATTTAGTTTACTTTTTATTTATTTTAGTTAATTTTATTTTTTATTTTTATTTAGGTTTATTTTTTATTTTTATTTAATTGAGTTTATTTATATTAGTTTAGGTTTTTTATTTAAGTTAATTTTTTTTATATAAGTTTAGGTTTATTTTTTAGTTGAGTTTTATTTTTATTATGTTTTTTAGGTTTAGCTTTAATTATTTATTTTTAGATTTAGGTTTAGGTTTCTATTTCATTTTTGCAGGTTTAGGTTTTAAGTTTTTATTTTAGGTTTTATTTTTTAGTTTAGGTTTAGGTTTATTTTTAGTTTATTTTACTATATTTAGGGTTTAGGTTTAGGTTTTGGTTTAGTTTAATTAAGGTTTAGTTTTGGGTTTTATTTATTTTAGTTTAGTATTTTTTTAGGTTTATTTAATTTAATTAAATTTATTTTATTTAGTTTAGGTTTAGTTTTTTTTTAATTTAGGGTTTAGATTTTATTTATTTTTAGGTTTATATTTTAGGTTTATGTTTTTTATGTAGTGTTTTATTTTATTTTACTTTAGGTTTACTTTATTTTTATTTTAAACTTTTTTTATAATTTATTAAGATTTTTTTATTATGAGGTTTATTTTACTTTTTAGTTTAGTTTAGATTTTTCTTTATTTTATTTTAGTTTATTTTTATTTTTATTTTATTTTAGTTTTTTTGTTTAGGTTTAAGTTTTAGTTTAAGTTTTATTTTATTTGAATTTATTATTTTATTTAAGTTTAGATTTTATTTATTTATTTTATTTTTAGGCTTAATTTAGTTTAGGTTTTTAGGGTTTAGGGTTCAAGGTTTATGGTTTAAGGTTTTAGGGTTTAGGGTTTTAGGATTTAGGGTTTAGGGTTTAGGGTTTAGTGTTTAAGCTTTAGGGTTTAAGGTTTTAGGGTTTAGGGTTTACGGTTTAAGGTTTAGGGTTAGCTTAGAGTTGAGGGTTAGTTTAGGGTTTAGGATTTAGGCTTTAAGTTTTATCATTTTAGGTTTAGGATTTAGGTTTAGGGTTCAGGGTTTAGGGTTTAGGAGTTATGGTTTTGGGTTTAGAGTTTAGGGTTTGTGCTTTATGTTTTAGGGTTAGTATCTGACTTAGGGTTTAGGGTTAAGAGTTTTTTATGGTTTAGGGTTAGTTTTAGTGTTTAGGGTTTAAGATTAGTTTAGGGTTTTATGTTTAGAGTTTATAGTTAGTTTAGTGTTTAGAGTTTAGGGTGTTATGGTTTAGGGTTTACAATTAGTTTTTGGATTTAGGGTTAGGGTTTAGGTTTTCTTTTAAAATTAAAGCAAATTTTAGGTTCAAGGTTTATGCTTTTATTTAGTTTTTATTTTATTTTATTTTTGGACTATTTTAAGTTTATTTTAAATTTAATTTATGTTTAGTTTTTGTTTTATTTAAGTTTTTTTATTCTTAGGGTTATTTTATTTATTTTACTTTTAGGTTTTATTTTATTTATGTTTTGCTTTTTAGGTTTTTAGGGTTTAGTGTTTAGAGTTTAGGGTTTTAGGGTTTAGGGTTTTACGGTTTAGGGTTTCGGGTTAGTGTTTAGGGTTTAGGGTTTAGGATATAGGGATTATGGCTTTTAGCCTTTAAGGTTTAGGGTTAGGGTTTTAGGTTTTACTTAGTGTGTAAGATTTAGGGTTTAGGGTTGTAGGTTTTCAGTTTAAAGTTTAGGGTTTAAGGTTTATGGTTTAGGGTATATGATTTAGGGTTTAAGGTTTAGAGTTTTTTAGAGTTTAGAGTTTAAGGTTTAGGGTTTGGGGTTGTAGGTTTAGGGTTGTGGGTTTAGGGTTTATGGTTTTAGGGTTTAGGGTTTAGGGTTTAGGGTTTAGGATTTTGGGTTTTTTTGGGTTTTTAGGGGTGTAGGTTTAGGCTTTACGATTTAGGGTTTATGGTTTAGGATTAAGGGTTTAGGTTTTTTTTTAAATTAAGTAAATCAGTTGGTTTAGATTTATTTAGTTTACTTTTTGTTTATTTTAGTTTTTATTTTTATTTAAGTTTATTTTATTTATTTTAGGTTTATTTATATTAGTTTAGTTTTTTTTATTTTAGTTATTATTTTAGGTTTAGGCTTAGGACTATTTTTTTAGTTGAGTTTTATTTTGATTTTGTTTTTTATGTTTAAATTTTATTATTTATTTTTAGGTTTAGGTTTAGGTTTAGGTTTCTATTTCATTTTTGTAGGTTTAGGTTTTAGGTTTTTATTTTAGGTTTATTTTTAGGTTTTATTTTTTAGTTTAGGTTTAGGTTTATTTTTAGTTTATTTTATTTTATTTAGGGTTTAGGTTTAGGTTTAGCTTTAGTTTAATTAAGGTTTAGGTTTGGGTTTTATTTATTTTAGTGTAGTTTATTTTTAAGTTTTCTTAATTTATTTTATTTTATTTTATTTAGTTTAGTCTTAGTTTTTTTTAGTTTAGGGTTTAAGTTTTATTTATTTTTAGGTATTCTTTTTATGTTTATATTTTAGGTTTAGGTTTTTATTTAGTTTTTATTTTATTTTATTTTAGGTTTACTTTATTTTTATTTTAAGTTTAGTTTATATTTTATTAAGGTTTTTTTATTATTAGGTTTATTTTTCTTTTTATTTTATTTTTAGGTTTTATTTAGTTTAGGTTTTTAGGGTTTAGGATTCAGGTTTAGGGTTTAGGGTTTTAGGGTTTAGGGTTTTAGGATTTAGGGTTTAGGGTTTAGGGTATAGTGTTTAAGCTTTAGGGTTTAAGGTTTTAGGGTTCTGGGTTTAGGGTTTAGGATTTACGGTTAGCTTAAGGGTTAGTTAGGGTTTAGGGTTTAGGGTTTTGAATTTAGGCTTTAGGTTTTATGGTTTTTAGGGCTTAGGATTTAAGGTTTAGGGTTAGCTTAGGGTTTGGGGCTTTACCATTTAGGGTTTTAATTTAGGCTTTAAGGTTTATGCTTTAGGATTTAGGGTATAGGGTAGACGACTTAAATTTTAGGGTTAGTTTTAGGGTTTAGGGTTTAGGGTTGGTTTAGGTTTTAATGGTTAGGGTTTATGGTTAGTTTAGGATTTCGAGTTTAGGGTGTTAGGTTTAGGTTTAGTGTATAGGTTAGGGTGTTAGTTTAGGTTTAGGGTTTGTGATTTAAGCATTAGGGTTTAGGGTTTGCTTAGTGTTTAGGGTTTTTTAAGGTTTGGGGTTTAGGGTTTTAGGTTTTGGGTTTATGGTGTGGGGTTTAGGGTTATAGGGTTAGGGTTTAGGGTTGTAGGATTAGCGTTTAAGGTTTAGGCTTAGTTTTAAGGTTTAAGGTTTCAGGTTTAGGATTTAGGGTTTAGGATTTAGGGTTTTGGATTTAGGGTTTAAGGTTTTTATTTTAAATTGACTAAACCATTAGTTTTAAGTTTATTTAGTTTATTTTTTATTTATTTTAGTTCATTTTATTTTTTATTATTATTTAGGTTTATTTTTTATTTTTATTTAGATTAGTTTATTTATTTTAGGTTTATTTATTTTAGTTTAGGTTTTTTATTTTAGTTTATTTTTTAGGTTTACATTTAGGTATAGGTTTACTTTTTAGTTGAGTTTTATTTTTATTTAGTTATATAGGTTTAAGTTTTATTTTTTTTATTTTAGGTTTAGGTTTAGGTTTTAATTTTATTTTTCTAGGTTTATATTTTAGGTTTTTTATTTTAGGTTTATTTTTAGGTTTTATTTTTTAGTTTAGTTTTAGGTTTATTTTTAGTTTATTTTATTTTATTTAGGGTTTAGTTTTATGTTTTATTTATTTTAGTTTAGTTTATTTATAGCTTTATTTATTTTTATTAATTTTGTTCTATTTAGTTTTGGTTTATTTTTTTTAGTTTAGTGTTCAGGTTTTATTTTTTACTTATTTTTAGGTTTATATTTTAGGTTTAGGTTTTTTTATTTAGTTTTTATTTTATTTTATTTTAGGTTAATTTTATTTTTATTTTATATTTTCTCTATTTTATGAATGTTTTTTATTCTTAGGTTTATTTTATTGTGTAGTTTAGTTTAGGTTTTTCTTTATTCTATTATAATTTATTTTTATATTTTATTTTATTTTATTAAGTTTATGGTTAGGTTTTAGTTTAGGTTTAGGTTTTATTTATTTATTTTATTTTTAGGTTTTATTTACTTTAGGTTTAGGTTTTTAGGTTTCTAGTTAGGGTTCAAGGTTTTGGGATTATGATTTAGGGTTTTAGGGCATAAGGTTTTAGGATTTAGGGTTTAGGGTTTAGGGTTTAGGGTTTAGAGTTAATGTTAGGGTTTAGGGTTTAGGGTTTAGGTTTGAAATTTATGATTTAGGGTTTAGGGTTTAGGGTTAGGGTTAAGGATTAAGGTTTAGAGTTTAGGGTTTAGGTTTTAATGTTTGGTGTTTAGGATTTATTTAGGTTTATTAGAATTTATATTTTAAGTTTAAGTTTAGGTTAGTTTATTTAGAGTTTAGGTTATAGTTTAATTTTATTAGGTTTTTAGTTTAGGTTAAATTTATTTTAGGTTTAAGGGTTTATGATTTATTTGATTAATTTAGGTTTAAGGTTTAGTTTATTAATATTTAGTTTAAGTTTAGGTTTGGGTTAGAATTTAGTGTTTAGAGTGTAAGTTTAGTTTAGGTTTAGGGTTTAGGTTTAGGTTTAGGGTTTAGTAGTTTAGGTTTATATAGTTAGTTATTTTTAGTTTAGGTTTAGGTTTTATTTAGGTTTAGGTTTATTTAGAGTTTTTAGTTAAGGTTAGGTTTAGTTTGTTTATAGTTTTTAGGGTTTAGGATTAGGTTTAGTTTAGGTTAGGTTTAGTTTAGTTTGGTTTAGTTTAGTTTATTTTTTAGGTTTAGTTTAGTTATTTAGGGTTTTTTTATTTAGTTTATTTAGGTTTAGTTTTAGGTTTAGTTTATTAATTTTTAGTTTTTTTTATTTTATTTTAAGTTTATTTTACTTTTCATTTTACGTATAGTTTTAATTTAATTGAAGCTTTTTATTCTTTGGTTTATTTTATTTTTTTTAGTGTAGTTTCGGTTAATAATTATTTTATCTTAGATAATTTTTATTAGTTTAATTTATTTAATTTTCTATTTTAGGTTTTGGTTTTAGTTTAGGTTTTTTAGTCTGTTTAAGTTTAGGTTTGTTTATTTATTTTATTTTTAGGTTTTATTTAGTTTAGGTTTAAGTTTTTAGGGTTTTAGGGTTTAGGGTTTAGGGTTTTGTGTTTAGCGTTTAGGGTTAAGATTTTAGGATTTAGGGTTTTAGGGTTTATGGTTTAGGGTTTGTGTTTAGGGTTTACTATTTAGTGTTTTTTTTGGGAAACCCCATGTAGGGGGTATTTGATTGCACAAGGTCCTTAAAGGGGATAAACTCCAGAATTGCTGCTCAAAGAGCTACAATTAGCCTAAGGAGTAAATCCCCTATTAAGTACATCCAAAAGCAAAAGAAGACATTAAAGCAATCAAATCATACAAATAGATTAACATAAAAAGCCAAAGGAAGATTATGGCCAATGCTCTGCAGGACGTGAGAATGCATGACACTATGGAGCAAACCTGCAGGAGGACAAGAGAGAAGCACCTGTAAAAATGTAAACAGAAAGAAATTAGAGCAGTTAAGGTAATACAGACATAATGATAACTGAAAATAGCATAATCTGAGAATGATAGTAAAGAATTGTGATAGAGAAGGCTCAAGCTCAATCACACCAAGTTGGGGTAGATGCAAATATGCGCATCCAAACTTCAGCAGAAGGGTTGCATCACAAGAGCTACTACCAAATCAAAAGGGAGTGAAATCATCACAGCCATCATAGCCAACAAACGTGAAGATAGCGACGGTTGTTGAAAGTCTTATGGGCTTTATTACACACCTAAACAAAACTATATATAATATAGAGAGGAAATTGCAAAGGCGGATAGATAAGGGGTCCCATGCGGAAAATTATCATCAATATAGTCACACGACATGAGGATACTTATACATATGAAATAGGCTAGAATAAAACCATCCACAAAACAGGAAGAAGCGACTGCTAAAATCCTAAGCAAGTTGATGAGCCTATAAAATAACCCATCCCAAACATATGATATATATATATGAATCTTTGAGGTACGACTGAAGTAAAGTCCAGAAAATGAGTCCAATCATAATAATGAATGCAGATGTGAACAAACCCCTTATTAATATCCATATCAGTACTTGGCAAAAAGCAATTGTAAAGGAAAGCAACATAACCCAATACCAAAAATAGCACCAAATAAAGATAGTACTGACTCTAGTTGACATGATAAAAAATCAAATAATCCAGATCAACAAACAACCAAGATAGCAAGACAGCAAAAGGCAGCAGCTGTCCATAGTACCACGCATTCAGAATAGACATTGCATTCCAAGGAGATAACAACACAAGCCTAACTAAACCTAGATGGGAATAGAACCAGCAGCAGCTAATGTAGATCACAGCTATTAGGAAATGAACAGCAGCCCATACACAAATAGCAAGGGCAATCAGAAAGCCAACCCCAATAACAAAATAGTTAGTGCAACATTGGAACCCACCAGTGGATAAATCAAAATGGGGATTCAAATTAGGGTCCTCATTAGAATCCATAAAAAATAAAATAGCAGATAACCAAGACAAAAAATAGCCAAGACAGCAACAGCTAAGACAGCAAGAACCAAGATAGCAAGGGACAACAAGATGGCTATAGAGCCTCTCAATTAGAGTAGACATTGCAAAAGTTAGTAACCAAGTAGATAGAGCATAAAAACATGGATTGGAAAAGCAGCAGCCCAGACACCAATGACCAAAAACAATAAGAATAGCAAAGTCAGAAACAACTTGTTGAACATAGGTCCCTAAAGTCTTACAACCAACAAAGATAGAGCCAACATTGGAATCCTGGGAAACAAGGATAGCAAATATCCAAGAAAACAAATAGCAAGACAAAAAAAAGTTGGCGAGAACCATCCATTCGAATAAGCGATTGCAATAGATACAAGTTTAACGAAAGAAGATGGAGAAAAAAAAAGCGTGAATAAAGTAGTCCATGGAATTTAGATGATAAGCATATAATAAACCAACAAGGAAATTCAAATCAAAAGCCACCAAGCAGTCAACAACTTCAATAGAGGCTTGCTGAACTAAATAAACCAAAACCCCAGAAATAGCATGTAGAGTATTAATCCAGTTCGGCCAACAACCCAGACAATAATTACCAACAAGCTGACCAAAAGTCCACCCATTTAGAGTAAATAGAGCATATGTAAAGATCCAAATAATTAGATGGATAATCACAGGGTTCTACACCATTTGAACAGAACCAAGGGGGATAAAATAGTAGCAGGAGAAATCAGCAGTTGCCTAGTTGTTAACAGCAAAATAGTCAGAGAAATAAAAGGCAAGAAATAGATAATAGAACCTACTAGACAAAGGACCCTAAAATCCAAAAAGCCAACGTGATAGCAATAAAACAAAAATTACACCCACCATATAAAATTCCAATAAAAATAGAGATGTAAAGTAAGAAAAGGGTTCAAAAGATAATCAAGAAAAAACCTTCCGATAAAGATGATCAAGCTAGCACTAAACCCACAACCACATTAAAGGCAACGAGAAGCCATAAAGGAAGTCCAAACACAAGGAATTAATAAAATTGAACAGGAAATTGCAAAATCTCTCTTGGCAGATTGGGAATATGAGGTTGGGAAAAATAATCAAGAAGACAACACCAACACACCCTGCTGAACCAGATAAACAACCCCAGTAACAACTTCTTGGATAAAAGACTCAATGATCCAGAACTTCCAACAACTAAGAAAGAAAATAACAACAAGTTGGCCATAAAACTAACCATTCAAATTAAGGAAGAGGTTTGGCCAAGACTAGCTAAACTAGGATGTCAAAAATAACAACTGGTGAAAACAACAGCATCGTAGGTTTTAACAGCGCAAACATTTAGAAAAATGAGAGATAAGAAACAGTCAAGCAGAAAAATAAAAGCCATCTT
>CM038214.1:231535181-231705191 GCA_021442155.1 Cymbidium sinense | reverse complement strand
AACCTAAAACTACAAAATAAAAATAAAACTGAATAAAACTATAATAAATAAACCTAAAACTAAAATGTAAAATAAACTAAATAAAACAAATAAACTAAAATAAAAAAAAAAAAATAAATAAAAAAAACTAAAAAATAAATAAAATAAAATAAATAAAAATAAACCTAAACCAAGATAAAAAAAAATAAAAAAAACAAAAACCTAAAATGAAACTTAAATTAAAATAAAATAAAATAAAAACTAAAATAAAATATAAAAAACCTAAACTAAACTAAAAATAAAAAATGAACTAATAAAAAAAATAAAATAAAAACTTAAAATAAAATAAAATAAACTAAATAAAATAAAATAAAATAAACTAAAATAAAATAAAACCTAAGAAAATAAACCTAAAAATAAAATAAACCTAAACCTAAAAAATAAAATAATAACTAAAAATAAAAAAAATAAATAACCTTAAACTAAAAAAAAACTAAAAAAAATAAAATAAAATAAACAAAATAAAATAAAATAAACTAAACTAAAATAACTAAAATAAAATAAATAAAATAAACCTAAACCTAAAATAAAATATAAACCCCAAACTAAAATAAAATAAAGAAATTAAAATAAACTAAACACTAAAAATAAAATGTAAAATAAACCTAAAATAAAACCTAAACCTAAACCCAAAAAAATAAAACCTAAACCTAAAATACACTAAAAAAAAAATAAACTTAACCTAAACCAAGAAAATAAATAAATTAAAAAACCTACATAAATAAACCCTAAACTAAAACTAAACCCAAACTAAAACCTAAACCCTAAACTAAACCCTAAAATAATTAAAACCACAAACCCTAAAACCTAAACCTAAAACCACACCAAAACCCAAAAATAATAAAATAAAAAATACTCTAAACCCTAAACCCTAGAAAGATAAAAACCTAAACTTAAACTAAATAAAACATAAAAATAAAATAAATAAATAAAACTAAATCAAAATAAAATAAAATAAGAACATAAACTAAAACCTAAACCCAAGAAAAAAATATAATAAAATAAAATAAAAAATAAAATAAATAAAACTAAACTAAACTAAAAACTTAAATAAAATAAAACCTAAATAAAATAAAAATAAAATAAACCTAAAATAAAATAAAATAAAAACTAAATAAAATCTAAACCTAAATAATAAACCTAAAAATAAAACCTAAAACTAAATTAAAAATAAAACCTAAACCCTAAACTAAAAAAACCTAAACCTTAAATAAAAATAAAATAAACCTAAACCTAAAAATAAATTACCTAAAATAAATAAACCTAAATCCAAAACTTTATAAAATAAAATAAACTAAAATAAATTGAAACCTAAACTAACTAAAACCTAAAAAAAAATAAAATAAAACCCAAAACCTACACCTAAAAAAAAATAAAATAAACCTAAACCTAAAATAAAAAAGAAAACATAAACCTAAAAATAACTAAATAAAACTAAACTAAAAAACTAAAACCTAAACTAAACTAAATTGAAAATTAAAAAACTAAACTAAATAAAAATAAACTAAATAAATATAAATAAAATAAACTAAAATAAATTAATAAATTAAAATAAATTAAAAATAAAATAAATAAACTAAACCTACTTGGTTAAATTAAAAATTAAAAAATTAAAACACTGACCCTACCTTAAACTCTAAAACCTCTTGCCCTAAACCCTAAACCCACAAAACCCAACCCTAAAACCCTAAACCCTAACCCAAACCTAAAATCCTAAACCCTAACTCCACAATAACTGACCCCTGACTCACAAACTCACAAAACACTATGTATCTACCAAACCAACCTAAACTCTAAACCCTGACTAACCTAAACCCTAAAGCCAACTAAACTTAAACCCTAATATAAGCCTAAAATAAAACCTAAACTAAAATAAAATAAAATAATTAATTAATTAAAATAACTAAAATAAAATAAACCTAAATAAATTAAAACTAAACTTAAACTAAATAAAATTAAAATATAAACCAATAAATAAAAAAAACTAAAATAAATAAATAAAATAAATAAAAAAAAACTAAAACTAAAAAACCTAAACCTAAACTAAAAAAAATTAAAACCTAAACCTAAATAAAATAAAATAAACTAAAATAAACTAAATAAACTTAAACCTAAACTAAACTAACCTAAATAAATAAAATAAACTAAAACCTAAACCTAAAATAAAATAAATAAAAAAAATAAAAAAATATAAAATATAAAATAAAACCTAAAATAAAAAAACCTAAAAAAATAAAATCAAATAAACTAAACTAAAATATAAAATAAAACTAAAATAAAATAAACCTAAACTAATTAAATAAAATAAAATAAAAAAAATAAATAAACCTAAAATTAACTAAATAAAATAAAATAAACCTAAACTAAAATAAATTAAATAAATATAAATAAAACTAAACCTAAAGCCTAAATAAATAAACCTAAACCTAAACTAAAATAAAATAAACCTAAACTAAACTAAAAATAAATTAAACAAAATAAAATAACCTAAAATAAACTAAAATAAATAAACTAAAAGTAAACCAAAAATAAATAAAAAATATAAATAAATAAAAAATAAACTAAACTAAACTAAACTAAACTAAACTAAATAAAATAAACTAAATAAACTAATCTAAAAAAATAAAATAAACTAAAACATAAACTAAATAAAACCTAAACCTAAACCCAAACCAAACCCAACCCCCCTCGCCCTGAGGGCTCTCTTCTCTCTGGTGATTTTCATTTCATCTTGGTGGAGCACCCATGACTAGGGATCTCTGCTATTTTGGCTTCGGTTTGTCGATTCAAGGTTGATCTGGCCATTAATCTATTCTTAATCCTGTATGGTGAGTTCATTTCCTATGGCTCCACCTCAAATTTTTGCTTGACTAGGCATCGACATTTGTAGGTTGGTGGCTCTAATGCTATAAACTCGATAAAATCATTTAAGGATGCATTCTCTGGTAAGGCTTCTTCATCTAATTCTTCATTTAATCTCATCTCGACTTCTTTTTATGGTTTTCCAGCTGTAATGTGCTCTGATATGGATGTTGAAATGTTGGCAAAAACATTTGAATTCTCTATCGTTAGAAATTTTCTTTGTATCGCCCGAATTTGGATAAGATTAGCACCTTTTCTTCATAATCTTAAGCTTACGGGTGTTTTCTCAATTAATATTCACCTCGACATATTGATTCAACTTTCTAATGATTTGATTATTCTCAGTTTTTGTGCATCATTCTTACTTCATTTTAATTGTCAAATGTGCTTCAAGTGGTCACCACTTTTGACATTAAGGAGGAATCTCCTATTATCCAGTGGTTATCTCTTCCTAATATGCACATTCATTTTGTTACATAATGTGCTTTTTTTTCTGTTGGGGTTTTTTTGGTGCCTTTACAACTCGTCAAGCGACCAGAAAATCTCTCTTTTTGTGGCTCATCCTAGTGGAATTAGACATAACTAAAAAATACCTAAGGAAGTTTGGATTGGCTAAAAAATATGAGTATTCACAAAGGTTGAATTGGAGAATCTTTCAATTTTTTGTTATCATTATAAAATTCATGGTCATAATAACTTGATTGCTTTATTCTCCATCCTCATTTAAAATTGAAATCCTCCCAAGGAAAATCGGTTCCTAATAATAGATCCCCACATATGTTCAAAAATCATCGATCTTAAGAATGGTATGAAAGCGCTATTGAGGTTGATTCCTTGAATATTGGGATTATCCTGTTGAACTTATTTTGGATCCCTATTGCTAGGGATTGACTAATTTTAGAATGGGAAGGATGAACTACCTCTTACTCTTCTTTAAAATTGAATATTTCTAATACTGAGAATAATAATTTTCTAAGTTATTGGATGATGAATATGTTTCCTCGATTCTATCCACCTTTTATGTTTGCTTTGATCAACAAAAATTATAATTCCAATGAGGATTTCAATGATGTCGATCAAGCTGAAAATGTTTCTGATCTAGATTTAACTATTTGTGCTTTAAATGGTTCTAAGTCATCACCATCTCTCATTTCTATTCTTGATATTCATGTTAATCCTACTTTTCAACTTAATTTGGATTTCATAGAGGGTGAACTTCCTTCTAAATATGATTCTAGGAAAAAAGGAAATAATTTTCAAACTTATCATGCTAAAAAGAAAAAAGTGTTAAGAATTACCCTACCAAACTATCCAAAAACACTAGATCTACTACTGTCTCTCACTCATCTATCAATAAACCTTTGCTTACCCCTTTTTTCCATTATGTTTAATTTTCTTGTTTGGAATGTTAGAGGGATTGGTACCCTCTCTATTTGTAATCATATTAGAAATCTTTATCGCATTCATAATATTTCTTTACTCATTATTTTGGAACCTCTCATTCATTCTAATAAAATTAGCCATTTTGCTAGAATGATTGGCTTTAATAAATTTTACTCTAATGTTAGTAATAAGATGGTGTTTTAGAATAATTTCGTTGAGGTTTTTATTATTGATGATTTTCAACAAGTTGTTAATGCTCTAATCTCTATGGTGACTATTGTATTTTAGGCTCCTTTTTTTGCTTCTTTATATAGATCTAGTGTAATCTCCTTTGGGATAATTTGAGGAACTTTGCTACCTCCATCAACAAACCTTGGTTTGTGGTGATTTCAACACTATTTTTCTTCTAAATGGAGTGGTGGTTGCTCTCCCAATATTCATTCCATGGAATAATTTTCCAATATGATCCTTGATTGTAGTTTGAATTGGTATTAAGGACTCTAACTACACTTCAAAACTCTAGATTTTGGTAAAGGTTGGACAAGATTTTTTTAATGCTCATTAGATAACCCAATGGCCTACTACTTGATCACTTAAGCAAAGCTATGATCATGCTCCTCTTCTGGTTTCTATTAAAAATAATTATAATAGATTAAAAACCTCCTCTCCTTTTAGATCTCAGAACATGTGGCTTCAACATATTGATTTCTTTGTTGTTGTAGCTAAGAATTGGAAAGCCCTTTACATCTAATAATTCAATTGGGATGAATAGACTATGGTTTAAACTTAAATATTAAAAAAATTTGGGTTTATGGAACAAGCATTGTTTTAAAAACCTTTTTGCTAATATTAAAGACATGGAAAATTTGGTTTATTACCTTTAAGTGTCTATTATGTCTAACCCTTCAAAGCTTACTGATTTGATTGAAGTGAAAGATAAGCTTGCCAATTTCTAAAACATGGAAGAGACTTATTGGTGCCAAAAAGTTGCTAGTAAACATATTACGAATGGTGACAGGAATACTAGATATTTCCATGCTTTGGTTAATAAAATAAGAGCTTTCAATAATATTCTAAAAATTATATATGACAATGGAGATTGGATTTTGGAGAATAATGAGATTAAGGATTGGGCTATTAATTACTTTAGAAATATGCTTAATAAGAATTGGTCTTATGTAGCTATTTCTAATTCTCAGCTGATTCCTTCTAATATAAATAATATTGATAATGATTTGCTTACCTTGGTGCCTAATGAAGAGGAAATTCTTAAAGTTCTTAATAGCATGAACATTGATTCTATTGCTGGTCCTGAGGGTTTCACTACTCAATTTTTTCTAAAATGTTGGTTTATCATTAAAAACAATTTGATTGAGGCTATGATTGATTTTTTTAATGGTAATCCTTTTCCTAGATATTTTTTAGTACTTCTATCATTCTCATTCCAAAGAAAGATAACCTAGATTATTGGTGTGATTGTAGACCTATTAGTCTTTTTCTTCAATAAGGCGATATCCAAAATCCACCAGACTTAATCCTTTACTTAATAGACTTATCTCTCTCAACCAAACTAGTTTTGTTAGAGGTAGATCTATTTATATTTTACTTGCCCAAGAATTAATTCATGATCTTGATGCCAAGACTAGAGGCACATTCTTTTCAAACTTGATATTACCAAAGCCTTTGATAATATCTCTTGGGATTTCCTTTACCATATTCTAGATTTAATTGGGTTTCTAAAAATTTATTTTCTCATCAAAAATTGTATCAATAATGCCTTGTTTTATTTTGTTTAATAGGAAGCTTTGTGCTTCTTTCCTCTTCTCATGGCTTAAGACAAGGGATCCCTTATCTCTAGATTTATTTATTATTGTTGTTGAGTACTTATCTAGGAGCATCAATGACTTATTCTTAAATAATCTAGTACATACTATAGAACTCTTAGTGGTCTCCCTATTTCCCATCTAATTTTTTGTGATTTCATCATTTTTTTAATGCTTCCATTCATCACATCAACCATCTTAAAATTTTTTAAATAAATTTGGTAGAAAGTGGCCTTTTCAATGATAACAAAACTATTTTATCATGTACTCTATCTCAAATAATAATATCAATCAAATCCTTCATATCACAAATTTTAAACATCAACACTTACCTCTTAAGTACTTGGGTGCTCCACTCTTTAAAAGCCCAAAATGTTCCCATCTCTTTGATGAGAAAGTTCAAAAAATTTCAAATAAAATATATGTTTGGGATTTCCATTTACTATTTTTTTTGGTTGTACTATCCTTAAAAGCACTCAACTCTATGCATCTTTATTTGATTCAAACCATTATTCCCACTAATGCCTCTTATCAAAATTGATCAACTTAACAAATTTTTTGGGGCTCTAATAATTCTATCAAAGAATGCATTAGACATCTTGGCATAAATGTTGTGGTTTATTTTGGGTGAAGGTTCTCTTGGTTGCAAACCTATCCGTGAAGCTATCGCTTTCTCTCATAAACTCTGGTGAAATTTTAGAAAATAGAATTAGCTAATTATTTTATGATGAAAATTTTTTTTTGGTAAACCCTCTTAACTGTGCTTATAAAGTTGGTGACTCTGGTTTGGAAAAGGCTTTGTTCCATTAAATGGGTTGCTAAATCATTAATTTCTTGGGGTATCTAGTGATCTTCTTTCTTTTGGCAAGATAATTAGATTGGCAGTTGATTGACACCCAATTATGTACACTCTACTACGCTATCAAAGTTAATTCTTTTGGCTTAATAATAATTGGAATGAAAACAAACTTGATAACTATATCCCTACTTCTCTTTTGACAACTTTAAAAATATTCTTGTTACTTCTAGCAAACCTATCAAATTCTTTTAAACTTTCTCATAATGGTGATTTTGTTCTTAAAGAGGTTTGGAACTTTATTAGAGATAAACTTCAACCTTCTAATGTTTTATTAAACTTTGGAACAATATCATTCCCATTTCTTATTCATTTAGCTTGGATGATTTTGAATAACTATATTCCTATGGACTCTTTGCTCTAGACTAAAGGGTTTGGTTTACCTTCAAAGTGCTATTGTTTCTTTCATATTGATAATGTAAATCATGCCTTTATCAATGGTGCTAATGCTTCTAAATTATGCTTTTGGTTTGATGATTTATGTAATACCAACTATTTTCATGGCTCTCTTTCTTTATAGCAACTTGTTGAAGCCTATTTCAAAACACTATGAAAGGTCATATAAAAGTTTTAATTGCTATTACCCTTATCTAGTTCATCTGGATGGATGTGTATGATGCTAAATATTATGGTATTCCTATGAACCATAAAAGGATCCTGGCTAGAACTAAAGAAAAAATTCATGCTCTTTTTAATGTAGTCTTATTAGTAACATTCATTTTAGAGGTTACAAATTTGCATCTGAAAAATTGGGTATCATTCTGCATGATCTTGACCCTCATAAAGGTGCTAGAATTATCTATTGGATCAAACCTAAAGACAATGTGATTAAAGTTAATATTGATGGTTCTGTTACTTCCAATAAATATGGCTGTGGTGGTATCCTTAGAGATTCTAAAGGTACTATCATTTGTGCTTTTGCCCACCCTCTCAAGGCCTATTAAGTTCTCTTTGTTGAGCTTATGGTTGTTAATAAAGCAATTGATATTTGTTTGAATAGAGGTTTCCTCAACATCTAGATTGAAGTTGATGCTCTCTTGCTTTTTGATTTCCTTAATTCCAATAAAAATGGGAATGCTGAATTATTTTATCTTCTTAATCATACTAAAGTTTTGTTTCTCAAGTTTCTTTTAAATTTTCACATCCTTCATGAAGGTAATGCTTGTGCTAATTATTTAGCTAATTTGGGTGTCAATTGACTGAGTTCACTTTATTTGATAATAAAACTTTGCCTAAATTATTAAGAGGTTTGGTTAATATGGATAATACTGGATTATCTTATCTCATATTATAATTTCTTTGATTGGTTTTATCCTTTTTTTGATGATCTTTTGCTGTTTTTTGCATTATTAAACCCTCTTTTGGTTGTGGTCAACTTCTAATTTTTCCCTCTTCAAATTTTTATCTGGTTTTGCTCCATATGGTTTTTTATGTACTGGTGTTTTGGTTTTCCTTGGTGGTTGGTAATTTCTGGGCTTTTATCAAAATTTTTCCTTGGCTATTTCTATTTCCTTCTTGGGTTCGACTTTGGTGGTGTAGGAATTTCCTTCGTATGGGTTTTGCCTCTTTTTCCCTACAAATCTATTATACTGCTGTGGTGGTAGACTATGGTTGGTTACACGGTTGGTGGCAATTTTGTTATTTGGGTTGGTTGGATGGTTATTTTGGGTGGTTTATCTCTTGTTTATTTTGGCATGGTGGAGGTGGTTGGCAATTATTTCTCTATTTTATTGATTGGGGTTTGGTGGTTGTTGGGACTATTTGGTTGGATTTTTTTTGGTTATGGGTTGGACCTCCTCTTGTAATACTAAGGTTTGGGTTTGGGTATTGAAATGGAGGGTTGACGGTGTTGTATGGCTATTGGGCCTTGGCTAGTTTTGTTTGTTTGCCTTTCTTGAGCTATTTTGTTATTTGGCTTGTTATTATTTTTCTTGGCTATGTATCTTTCTATCTTTGGTGGTTTTTTACCCTTCTGGATTGGTTTTTCTTTTACCTTGATTGGGTTTGGAGGCTATTATTTTTCTCTTCACCTTCCCAAGCTATTTTGGATGCTTCTAGTTTGATGATTGTTGTTGGTCTTGATACTGATGTTTTTGGGTTGGATGACTTGGATCTTCTTCTGTTGAGCTGGTTCGCTAGGAGGATTAGTTGGATAGCTATTTGGACTCTTTATTTTGGCTAGCTGGACTGGTTGGAGGAGTGGCAATCTTGGCTATTTTTTCTGCTCCTTTGGTGACTACTTTAAAAAATTACTGGTTGTCTTTCTATGATTGTTTTCTTCTGGTTTCCTCTTACTTGGTCTCATCTCTCTTGGCTGCAGAAGAACACCCTCTTCTTACTGGGATGCAGCTTTGCTCCCCACCCCTCTTGCTGTTAGGCTGGATTTTTTTATTTGGTGGCTGGAGGATCTGAGCACTTATGGTCTTCCTTTTAGCTCTTGTCTATCTCTTTTTAGTGTTGTTACCCATATCATGATGTTTGCTCATCTTGAATTGGTTATTCTCATTTGGTGGTGGCTCTAGTGGTGCTCCTTCTATTTTGCTACTATCCTTGGGTTGCTTAACCACCTATCTTTTTAAGCTTGAATGTTCTGGTGGATTGGTGGTTGGCTGCTATATTTTCTATTTTGAGGATTTTGTAGGCTTGTTGGAGGACCATCTTTGGATTATGTGTGACACGAGGTATGCTGGCAATGATGGCCTTAATGTTTCCCACTCTTTCTTCTTTTGGCTGATAGCGCTATATGTAAGTGTGATCGTCTTGCACCTTGAGATGATTGTAACTGATCCTGAGCCTTTTCTTTGCTTTACTCCATTTATCTTCTCTTACTATTTATGCTTGATTAATTGTACCCATCCTTTCAAAAGTATGTTGTAGATTTCTTTTATAGTGGAAGACTTTTTTGGATCTTCGCATCAAAAGGACGGATGAAGTTGGTTGTTGCATGGATTTTCTTTTTTTGTTTATTTGGCTGCTTTTCTTTTGCTTTCTTTCCTTAATTAATGTAATAGTTAGGGAGTTTATCTCTTTAGGACTTATTGTATCTCTTTGAGCATTAGCTTAGAGATTTACTCCCTTTAAGGACTTTGTACCTTTTGTTCATGGCAATAAAATTTCCCTAATTTTTCTAACAAAAAATAAAAACCCTAAACCCTAAAACCCTAATCCTTTAACCCAAAACTGACCCTAAACTCAAAAAACCCTAAACCATAAACCCAAAAAAACCTAAACCCTAAAGTCTAAACCCTAAACCTTAAACCCTAAACCCTAAATTAACCCAAAAATTCTCTCTGCTTCATTTGATGAGCTTGGGACTTCTGTTGAGGTAGTTTTCCTTTATTTAGGTAATCCATGAATGGTTGCCTCCAATCTAACTCCTTATCCTTCTTAGCAATGGCAACCTCCCCTTCAAGAGAGTGCTTTTTGATGAGTTCAATATCAATAATTGATAAGACTTGTCTATTTTGGATCTTTATTTATATGGACTCATCCTTTGGACAGGCCAACTCCTTGGCAAGCTTGGCTAAAGCATACGCTATGGCATTTTGTCCTCAAGAAATCTTATAAATTGTAACCTTTGGGATTTGGGCCAACAACTCCATGGTGTACTTATGGTAGTGATGGAGCTTGGGCTTTATAACTTTATATGACCTAACAATTTGTTTGATAACTAGTTAAGAATCCCCGAAGATGTTGATGTTCTGGATGCTTAGAGTAACCGCTAACTCTAGATCGGCAATCAAAGCTTCATATTTGGCTCTGTTCTTGGTGTAGGGATTGGACATATGATATGAGAATCTCATCACATCACAGTCTAGAGTTAAGAGAACTATTCTTACCACTACCTTTTTTGGAATAGTAGATTATGGTTCTTGTCCTCTTTAAGAGAAAGCCGCACCATCAAAGTACATCTCCCAGTAGTGAATGCTAGTATCCCCTAAGTTCATGATTTGTTCATTAGGGAGATCATTACTAATTAGAGAGTCACTAGGAAGTAGGTGTGTTGCTAAGAAATCTCCTAGCACTTGTCCTTTCATCGCATGGAGGGATACAAAGAAAATTTCAAACTGTGAGAGGATTATGGACTATCATGCCAACCATCCAGATAGTGTTAGTCATGTCATTAGATACTATAGTGGATTGATCCTAGAGATTAAGTTCACCTTATGCGGAAGCATGTTGTGTTGTTGCTTTGGAATGCAAAGATTAAAGGTAGGCAATGCTCCTCAATGGGTGGACAATTAGCCTAAGTAGGGATCAAATGACGACTGAGGTAGTAGAGTATGTTTTTGATCCCTTCATCATTATCTTGGGTCAACAAAGCACCAAGGGAGTCATCTAATGCAGTAGTGTAAAGTATGAGCGGCTTGCCTAAGATAGGGGCTACTAGAACTGGCGTGTCATCGGTAATGCTTGATGTCTTGAAGGCATGCACACGTCATCTTGAATTTGGTGTCCTTTTTAACAAGTGTTGAGAATTGCTGACATCTTTATGATATGTTAGATATAAAGCATCTTAGATATGCCAACTTTTCTTGGAATGATCTAAGTAGAGTTAAATTTTTAGGGGGTGGCATTTCTAATATCACCTTGATCTTCTCCGGATTGATTACAATTCCCTAGTGTCATACAACAAACCCAAGGAATTTCCCTGAAGCTACTCTGAATGCACACTTCAGGGGGCTCATTTTGAGATTAAATTGTTTAACTATTTGAAAACTACTCTAAAGTCAAAGGTATGGTCTTCCTTTTCTCTACTTTTGATGATTTACATGATGATGAATGAATGAGTTAGTCGAAGATTCAAGTCATAGCCCGCTGGTATTTAGCACCAACATTTTTAAGGCTGAAGGGTATGACCTTATAGCAATAGATTCTGATCAGGGTTCTAAAAGAAATATTTCTTTCATCTTCAGGAACCATCTTTATTTTGGTTATATCGGATGAGCCATCCATGAAGAGAAGACTACATGAGATGAGGCAATGTCCACCATCGCTCGATTGGTATATGAATTTGGATTCTTTATCTTAATCGATGATCTTTGGCTAGGTAAGGTATTTTTCTTTCGATGAAGCCATATTGATCTTCTTGACTTGAAATGACCATTTGTTCTATGTCTAATTTCATGTGTCTAGGAGCTTGCTTGATAGGGTTAGCGGTATCTATTGCAAGTTTATGGACTACTACATCAGGAGCGAATCCAGTCATCTCTTCATAACTTCATGCAAAGTGGTGCTTAAACTTAGTCAATAGCCTAATAAACTCATTGGTTTCATTCAACAAAGAATTTATGTATGTTGGGCATGGATCTTCTTTAGCTCTTAAGTTGATTTCTTTGAGCTCGTCGATGGTTGACTTAATCTCTTCTTTGAACTCTGGCAGTGCATCTTTGACTTAAATATCATTTAGATCATCTGAAGTTTCTAAGAACAACTTCTCATATGAGTTAATGTGATTTGAAAAGAAATTATCAATTCCAAATGATTGATGATGACTAACCAGTAATCGTCATCATCGATTGGAACCACTACACCGAATCTTAGTCCCAATCTTGATTGAGAGCTTTTGCATTTGTTCTTACATATTCTTTTGAAGTAGTCTGACCTGTGCTTTGACCAAGAATGTGGGATTAATCCTTTCTTTACTAAATTATGAACACAAGGTAATTACCAATTAAAAGGTAATTCTATTAAATTTTTGTAGGAATCATCCTCAAGTTCTTCATCAAATTCTTGAATTGAGGATGATGCTTCTAGAAAGAACCTCTAAGTCTTCACACCTGTGGATGACTTATGCACTTCCTTAACTACCCTCGACTTTTGAGAGGAAAGTGGGTTAGAGCAAAGGTTCCCAATGCCTAACTTATTCACATATAGACTTGGATACACTTATGCTTTAGCTTCATCTTCATCGTTATGCTCAAGTGTCATCTCAGAGAATCTACTAAAGAGGCGGTGTGTTAACGTATAAGACTCATCTATGAACTAGATTCTAAGTCTATATGGATAGCAGTGTACTCCAGTGGGACATATCTTCTATTGGGTGCCAATAAGGAGATTTTCCACCCCAGAACTCTAAACTAGCCTCTTCATCTACCGGTGGAGGTCGGTCATCTACCCATATGTTCAAATAAATAGCAACTATGGGTGGAATCTAATGTCGCTCCACTTCCTCCTCCAAGTCTATTTTTTGCTCCCTTTTATTTTCTTTTTTATTTCTCTTTTCTTTTCATTTTTCTCTTCCTTTTCTTTTCTTTTCTTTTATTTCTAAACTTTTGCCAAGTTTATGAGAATAGACTTGTTGATTTTGAGGGAGGTAGTAAGCTACATCAAATATATGACCTCATGACTGTAAATGGCTTGAGATCTCCTTTGACATAGTAGCGATCCCACCTCTCAAAAACTTCACGATGTAGAAAGGATGGAACTATGATGTTTTTCATGTATCCATGTTCTCCCAAACAAAGCATTGAAAGATGTATTCAAGTCTATAATGTTAAACTTGGCTTGATCTTTCAATCATCTATCTCAAGGGCAACACTATGGAGCCTAAGGCCAATTTACCTCACTTTTGTGTGGATTCATCTTCTCATCTTAGACTTAGAAGTCTCTAGACACTAAGACTTTCCCTAGTCATAAGATACTTATAACATTATTGAAACACTTAACCTAAAGACTTAGAAGGGTTAACCATAAAGGTTATGCCTTAGGATTAGGATAATCGACTACTCTACAAATCCAATCCATGTTCACCTTCTCAAACCAAACCTCAAGTTCAATTGAAACATCAAATTCAAATCCAAATCCAAATCCAAATTCAAAAACCAAAATGGTTGAAGCCCATGATCAAATCCAAATTTGAAACACTTCTTAAGCCATATGACCTATCCCATGGACTTAGCCAAATCTTAATCCAAATCAATCCAAAATCAACTGATTTTCTCATAATCAATTTATATCTTCAATCATCCTCCTAAATATAAATCAAATCTACATTCAAATGATCAAAACTAAATCAACTAAATCAAATTAAATCAAAACCCTTCTAAGCCATGACCTATCCATGGACTTAGCCAAATCTTAATCAAATTAAAACTCAATTGATTTTCTCCCAAATCAAACATATTTTCAATCATCTTCACAAATTTAAATGAAATACATTTAAATGATCAAAACTAAATCAAACCAAAATCAAAATCCAAACTAAGCCACATGACCTAACTCCATGGACTTAGCCAAATTTCTTCATTCCAAAACTCAAATTCAATTTATTTTCTCATGAATCAGTCATACCTTCAACCATATTCACAAATATAAATAAAATATATAATCATCAAGCCAAACCAAAATTAACCCAAGTCAAACTCAACTTAACTATTTTGACTTGAAATGTTCAAATGAACCAAAACCCATTTGAACCCAAACTAATTGCAATTGAATTCAAATATCAATCCCAAATCCATATTTAAACTCAACTAAATCAAACTCTACCCAAAATCAAGCCAACTAATCCCAATTGGTCTACTTGACCCAAAGTGGTCAACTTGACCTATTTGAGCCAAGTTCTAATCCTACCTAAATTAGATTGAACCAAGCCATCAAAACCTCCCATCATGATCGTTGATCACCCTAGGTTGATCAATTGTATCAAAAACCAAGTCAACTTGGTCATTTTACCAAATCAACCACTTAACCCATATGAACCTAAACTAGCCAAATTGCAACCTAAGCCAAATCCTTGAAATAAATGATTCATACCAACTAAAACTAAATATTTGAAAATGACTTAACCTTCAATTGAGCCAAACCATGACCCAAGTTGACCCAAATTGACCTAAAAGACCAAATTGGGTCAAATCAAAATATGAACCAAATTGATTACAACTAATGGCTCAAGTTCATTCTAAATTGATTATTGAACTTGACCAAAGCCATGATTGGACCTAATTGAACTGAATTGACCTACTTAGCTCAATTTGACCTAAAGGTTCAAGTTGGCCTAAATTAAAACCAAATACAAATTAAATGAAATCAAAGCCTACAATCATCTTCAATTGGTCAACTAAACCCAAACCAACACCCAACCCAAAATATATGGCCAATTTGATCAAATTGGTTAACCCATTTGACCCAAATGAATTCAAATGAGCCAAAATCAAATCTAAGCCAAACTAAAAACCAATTGAACCAAAACATCCCAAATGATATGAACAACTTAACCCTTGGTTTGACCCAATTTGACCAATTGGTCAACTTAACCCAACCTAACCCAATTTGACCTAAATGAGTCAAATTGAGCCAAACAACCAAATCAACTCAAACGACTTGAAAGAAATTTAACCCACTTTTGGCTCATTTTAAATATGCTCAAATCAAATATATTGCCAAATGAACATTATACCTTTGGGTCAAAGGCCTCACATGAGACAAATCACCCATGTAAGTGGTCATTTCCATTCCTTGGCCACTTGATAATTGCCCAATGGTCCACCTAGGCACATAGGACATTGCTCAACCTAATCCAAGGGGTGGTGAGGTCATCCATGACCCATGGGAGGTGAAATCACCTCACCCTCCCCACAGGAACATTTAAAACCCATAATAAGAAGCCAAACTAGATCCCACCATTCGATCGATGAAGGGGTGGGGAGGTATACACCCCTCGTTTCCACTCAAACACACATAAAATCATTTGAGAGCTACCCAAGAGCCTCTAGAATAATTCGCTAAGTTCCCAAGCTCATTCCTTGATCAAAAAATGTCATTCATGTCCATCCTTAAATATGGCACTCCCATTTTTTACCTAACTTCCCCATTTCTCCATCAAACTCAAATTAACTTTGCATGCACCTTCCCTAGGCCTCGTTGAGCAAGAACAAATCATCTCCCAAGCTTCTTGAGCACTGGAGGTGGGACTTCGATCAAAGTGAAGATCCAAATCATTAGTTAGTGGCCTTCTGAGCAAACATTGAGGAATTGATTTAATTGTTGCTCAATAGAGCTTCATCCCCACTAGATGAAGCTTCTTTAATCGTTTGAGCCCCCAGTCTTGAGCTTGGATGAGGTATGCTTCCAAAATAGATCCTTAGCTAAAAATGGGTTGGAGATTTTTGAAGAAAACTTGTATATCATGTGCTCTTGACTAATGGATCCCCTCCGATCGATGTCATGAAGGTGTGAGATCCTTTTGGAGTTGATCCGAGCTCGGGTAAGCTCAAATCAAGTGAGAAATGGTAGACAAACTCCATGCTCCCTCACTCGCATGATGTTAGATTAGGCACTGTATGTTCTGCATGATCGGAACAGACGGTTGTGATTAAATCTACTAGATCGATTTGATTTAATCTTATTAAGCTTTAGGATTAATCATAGTAGTTCAATATTAGATCGGATGATGAAAGCATTGCAGCCATGTAGTGCTAAGTCGAATAGTTTTTGTGTAGCCAATCACGAGCATATGGCCAATAGGATTAGGCTTTAATTAGACTTAATTAATCATTTTTAATGGCTGAAACTTCTAAAAATCTTAAAAAATCTTAGAGAAAAAAATGCAAATAAATACTAATTTTAAATGTATTTTAGAAGAGAATTAATTAAAAATGATCTTAACTAATTTTAAATAGTAATTAAGATATAATTATAAAATTAATTAGCTTAATTACTTTTAAATTACATGAGCAATTAATCCCAAATTTTGTGGGTTAATTTAATGGGATGGACACCCATGATTTTCTTGGGATTTATTGCTCACTTAAAAAAGATTAATTAAACCTTACCTACTATTTTAAGTTAATTAATGATTAATTAATGTGATGAGCGTAATAATTTGGTTAATTAAGTTTATTAATCATTGTTTAAGTGAACTAAAGAATAAGGTTGGGACCCCTAAAGTTCATTTCACCCTTTTCTAAAATAAAATTAATAAAATTTAACTAATTAATTAAATCACTTAATCAAATTGAAATCTTAATCACATGACCTTAATTAATTAAATCATGGGGTAGATCTTTGGGTGTTTAATAACCTAAAGTAGTTTAATGAAATTATGGTTAGTGTGTGGGAAAACCATAAGAGTAATTAGTTAAGTCCCATAATTTAATTAACTATTAATCATGAGCAAATTGCATTAGGCCCCTTTTATTTCCTAGGATCATTGCAAGTTTATTTTCTATGCATATCATATTGGCTCATAATTATTTAGTTATTTACTTTAAAGTGACATTAGTAAGGGTAATTAATTGATCTAACTAAGGGTTCAACTTAATTAACCCATTAAATCAACATAATTACATTTCCTTAAATTAAATCTAATCACTAATGTGGGAATGGGTTTAAAATAGCAAGTGATGATTTCTCTTCTCCTCTTTAAATCAAATCAAATCCAAAACTTAATTAATAAAGAAGCTTTAGTTTTCTTTAAATAATCTTATTTGATTTAATTGTCCTTAAAAACTAGTTTGGTTGAATGAATCACATGCTTATATTTGATTGTCCTCTTTCCAATCTTGTTATATTTGGTATGTCATATGAATTCATGCATCCATATTTTCAAAACCAAGTAAAATAAAATGGATTACCATTATGTAAGATTGCATGTGTTGATTTAATTTAATATATGCATGGCTATTATCACTATTAAATCTAAATGTATTTTTCAAAAGCTAATAAATGAATAATAATATGTGTTATGATGTTAGTTATAAATACATAAGAAATGCATGTGCTTATTGCTTAAGTGTATGAATGTTGAGTTCTCTTTCCTCTATTCATGTATTGATTTATATAAGATTGAATGGTAATGGGTATATAGTCTAAACATCCCGGGAGCACAAGGCTTTAGCTAGCCCCAAGGAGGTCAATTGATTATCTCATTTTCTTGGTCTGATGAAATCAAAAAGAAGAAATGTTGAATATGAATCTATTCTTCATTAAAAAAAATGAAAAACCCTAAACCCTAAACTAAAACCTGAACCCTAAACCTAAACCCTAAATCCTAAACCCTAAACCCTAAAAACCCTAAACCTTAAACCCTACACCCTAAAAGCTACCATAAAAGCATTAACCCTAAAACCCTAAACCCTAAACCCTAAACCCCAAAGCCTAAATGTAAACCTAAAGTAACTAAATAAATTAAAAAAATAAACCTAAACACTAAAACCTAATAAACCTAAACCAAAACCTAAACCCTTAGAATGGTTAGAACCTTGATGAGAACATCAACCGTACTAGTCTAGATCTGGCGATGGGGGCAAAGGCAGAGGTGGCAGTTATCATAGTGGTGGTGGGAGATCCGGAGATGTAGGTGGATATGGAGGTGGTGGTCAGAGCAGGGATTGTTATCGAGGAGGGAGGAGAGACGGAGGTTACAGTCATGATGGTGGCAGAGGGACAGATCAGGGATATGATGGTGGATCTTGCTACTCGAGAGGCCGAGTTGTTTCTGATGGGAACCAGAAACGAAGAGCAGTTGATCGATCTGTACTTATGGGCTGTCATTATAGTAGAGACAGTTCTATTTATCTAGGGTTTTGATTTGCTCAATGCGTGCTTTTATCTATGTCTTAGAAAACTTGGTGTGTTATTTAGTTGATGATGAAAAAAGAAGAAATGTTGAATCAATTTATTCTCTATTAAAAAAAATACCATAAACCTTAAAACCTAAAACTTAAATCTAAAACCTAAACCCTAAACTAAATCCTAAATCTAAACCATAAATCCTAAACTAAAACCTAAACCCTAACTAAATCAAAATGTAAACCCTAAACCTAAACCAAAAATAAAAAACCCCAAACCCTAAACCCCCAAACTGAAAACCCCACTAAAAAACCTAAACCACAATACTACCTAAACCTCACACCTAAATCCTTCCTAAATCCTGGGGAAACCCCCAGCCCTGGGCCTCTGGCCAGGCCTGAGGCCTAAACCCTGGGCCTGAGGCAGGCACAATGACCTAAACTGACACTACTGGGCCCTAGGCTGACCCTGGGCCCTGAGTGACCAGGCCCTGGGCTTTGGATCCTGGTGCCTGAGCCCTAGCATGACCTAGGCCCTGGGCCAAGGCCACTGGGCCATAAAACCTGGGCCCTAAAAGGCCCCAAACAGGCTAAAATAATTAAATTAAACTGAGCTGGATAAAGATAAAACCTGACTAATGGGCCTAAACCTCCACAAAGATAGATAAATAAAAAATGATACTAAATAAGAGGACTAACCCAAAGATAAATAAACCTATAAACCTACAAGATAAACTACTAAAAATAAAAGATTAAACCTAAAATAAAAAAACTATAAACCTAAAAGATAAACCTAAAAATAAAAAAAATAAAACCAGATCCTAAACTAAACCTAAACTTAAAAAAAATAAAAAAGAAAACCTAATCTAAATAAGATTAATTAAACTAAGATAAAACTAAACAGGCTTAAAAATAACCTAACTAAATAAAATAAACTAAAATAAACCTGACTAAATAAACCTAAAATAAACTAACCTAAAATAAAATAAATAAAATAAACTAAACTATAATAAACTACTACTAACTACCTCAAAAAATAAAATAAAAAATAAAATCCTAAATTAAATAAATAAACCAAAATAATAAAACCACTATAAATAAATAATAAATAAATAAATAAATAAAAGAAACTAAATAAACCTCAACCTATAAGTTTGCTAATTTAATTTAAAACCTAAATACTGGACCCTGAGCCTAATCTAGGCCTAAACCCTAAACCCTAGGCCCTAGGCCTGGCCTAAACTAATCCTAAAATCTAACATCTGTACCCTGACTCACCTGGCCCTAGGCCTACCACCACCACTGGGCCCTGGGACTCCCTAAACCTGACCTGAGCCACAGGCTCTAAAGCTGACCTGGCTAGGCCCTGGGCCTGAGCTGACTGGGCTTAAGTGACCTGACCCACACCACAAACCCAGGCCACAAGGCCTTCACTGGGCTATGGGCTTTACCTACTGGGCCCTGGGCCCAAACCTGAGGCCTACTATGCTAGACTGATGAAGACTTACACTAAATACTAAATAAATAAAAAACCTTATAAAATAAAATAATCAAGGCACAAAAAATTCAACCTAAATAATAAAATTAAAAATAAAACTAAAATAATAAAATTAAGAAAACTAAACTATTAAATAAAATAAACTTAAGAATAACAAACAGCCTTATCTAGTTTTATACATGAATCCCTCTCCTGATTCTGTTCAATTCTCATAATTTAAGATACTGATCATTTTTTTGTACATCTTAACCAAGTCTTTAGGTCTACCTCTACCTTTCAACATGCAAATATAATGCATCTACTCTCTGTGAATCATGGGATTATGCTAAACCATCTAGGCATTCTAATCTTATACCTTTGAGCTACTCCAACTTTTCCCGAACATACTCATTTTGCATTCTATCTCACAGGTAAACCACTCATCCATCCTCTCATCTACGTAGCTTAAAGTCTTATGCTTCTCTTTTTGGCCAACATTGCACCATAAGTCATTAGTCTTTCCACCATCTTATAAAATTTTCCTTAAGTTTAAAACTTTTCTATCACATAATGATGCATTCCTCCACTTCAACCATCCAACTTGAATTCTACTAATAACATCTCCATCTATTTCCATCATTTTGAACAATGAGCCTAAATATAAATAAATCACTTTATTAATGACTTGATCACCTAAAGTCACAAACTACCACTAAAACTACAAATTACACTCCATATATTAGGTTTTAGATCTGCTTAAACAAAAACCTTTAGACTCTAAAGTTGACCTCTATAATTCAAGTTTTAGTGGTAATAAAAACTAAATGAAAACCTAAACCTAAAAAATGAACCTAAAAATAAATTAAAAAAACCTATACTCTAAACTTAAGAAAAATACCTAAACCTAAAATAAAAATAAAATAAAATAATTACAATAAACCTAAACCTAAACTAAAATAAATGAAATGTAAACCTAAACCTAAAATAAACTAAACCTTAACCTAAACCTAAACCTAAATTAGAAAATTAAACATAAAAATAAACCTAAAATAAAAACATAAAACTAAACATAAAATATAAAATAAAAACCTAAAACTAAAAAAAAAATAAAACCTAATAAAAAATAAAAAAAAAAAAAACTAAAAATAAAAACTAAACCTAAACCTAAATAAACTAAAATAAAAACCTAAACTAAAATAAATAAACCTAAAATAAATAAACTAAACTAAATAAAAAAGAAAATAAATCTAAATAAAAATAAAAAATTAAATTAAATTAAATAAAAAGAAATTAAACTAAATAAATTAAATAAACTAAATAAAATTAAACTTATTGGTTTACTTAATTCAAAAAAAGAACCTAAACCTTAAACCCTAAACCCTAATCCTAAACCTTAAACCCTAAAATCATAAAAAATCCAAATCCACAAACCCTAAACCTAAATCATACACCACAAACCTAAATCCTACTCCCAAAACTAAACTAAACCTAAAAAATTTAAAACTAAATAAATTTAAAAATAAACATAGACCCTAAAAACTAAATCTCTCTAAACCTAAACCTAAACCTTAAGAATGGTAAACCTTAATCACCATCAACCAGACCTTAGTCTCGATTTGGTGGAGGAGGTGGCATTATCACAGTGGTGGGGGGATCTAAGTGCTCATGGGTATGGAGGTCATTAAAGTGGTGGTTATAGATGCAAGAGCGATGGACATTACCTGGTGGCGAAGATCAGATATGATGGTGGAACTATAGAAACTGGAGAATGGCCAATCCGATCAGCTGCTTATGGAATTATGTCTTTATAGTAGATATGGTTCTAGTTAACTAGGGTTTTTATTTAGCTTTATGCATGCTAAATTTTAATTTAAGTTGTTGTTTGTGTCTTAGAAAACTTGGTGTGTTACTTGGCTGATAAAATTGAAAAGAAGAAATGCTGAATATGAATTTCTTTTCTATTAAAAAAAATACCAAATACCCTAACCCCTAAACTAAAACTTGAACCCTAGACCACAACCTTAAAACCTAATTAAATCCTAAAACCATAAACCCTAAACCCAAATCCACAAGCTTAAACCTAAATCTAAATGTAAACCCTAAACTAAACCCAAACTATAAACTAAATCCTAAACCTCAAACAACCTCTTTTAATTCCCTTTGGATCAATCAAGGCCCTCACTCTGTTGAGCATTTGAGCAAAACTTTGTCTGACCATGCTACACTTTTAATTTCTATCAAAACTCCTTCCAGTACAATATCCTCCCCTACCTCTTTTAGATTCCAAAATATGTGGATCCAACTAGTGATTTCATTAATGTTGTTTCCATTAATTGGATGGCCTCTATTCATCCGAAATTAAAAGATTGACTTTGGCTAAAGCTTAAAGACTTAAACAAAACCTAAATTGGTGGAACAAGCATCATTTTAAAATCTTTTTGCCAATCTCAAAAATATGGAACAATTAGTTTGCTCCCTTGAAGATGATGTGTTAACTGACTCTAATAAGCTTGATGATTTGAAGGCAGCTAAAGATAACTTGATTAATTATCAAAATGTGGAGGAAACCTACTAGCGGCAAAAGGCCACTAGCAAACATATTGCTGATGGTGATAGAAATACAAAGTATTTCCATGCTCTTTTCAAAAAAAGGAAAGCCTTAAACTTTATTAAAATAATCAAAAATGTTAACGGTAGCTGGATCACTGATAATAATGAAATTAAAGATTTTGTCATACAACACTTTAAAAACTTATTAAACAATAACCCTTCCTTAGAAGCCCTCTCCAACACACACCTGATCCCCTCAACGATTACTAATGATGACAACCACTTGCTCACATTGCGTCCTATGGATTGGTAGTATTCTCAATAGCATGAACAGGATTACATTCTTGCGATACATGACTCAATTCTTTCAGCATTATTAGCCTATTATTAAGTTTGACCTTATTGATGTTGTTGTTGATTTTTTTTTATGGAAACCCTTTACTTAGATATTTTTCTAGCACTTCCATTATTCTCATTCCCAAAATAATCACGATTCTTGGAGATTTTAGACCTCGGTCTTTGCACCTTCTTTCATAAACTCATTGCTAAATTAATTGCTATAGGATTAGTCCTTGCCTAAAATTATTTCCCTATCAAGCGGCTTCATTAAAGGTAGAGCTATATCGATAACATACTTCTTTTGAGTGATTCATGACATTGACATTCCTACCAGAGGTGGCAACATCCTCTTCTGGACATCTCTAAAGCATTTGACAACCTCTCTTGGGATTTCCTCTTTCAAATTCTTCATTTGCTTGGGTTTTCAGATATTTTCATCCTCCTCATCAAAAATTATATTACTAATGGTTGGTTCTCCATTATCATGAATGGTGAGTCCCTAGGTTTCTTTACTTTGATGCATGGCTTGAGACAATCCTTTCACCCTCTCTTTTTTATTATTCTTTGTTGAATACTTTTTTGAGGAGCTTGAATGATCTTTTCTACAAAATCTAACATGTTTTTTAGAACTCAAGGTCATCCTGTTTCTCATCTTAGTTTTCTTGACTCTATAATCTTTGCAATGCCTATATTCACATTAAAACTATTAAGAACCTTTTAAATAAATTTGAATGAAAGCGACCTCTTTCTAAATGAAGGAAAATATTGTTTCATTCTTTCCTCTAAAATCCCTAGTAATAGGATCAACCAAATCTTGAGAATTACTAATTTTTTAGCAACAACTTCCTATTAATTATCTTGGTGCTCGCTTTTTTAAAGGTCAAAGATCTCATCTTTTGATGAGCTAATCCAAAAAATTTTTAATAAAATTTTTGTTTGGGAATTCCATTTACTCTCTTTCGGTGGTAGGCTCACTTTGATTAAGAGCACCCTTAACTCCATGCCTTTATATCTTATTCAAACCATTGTGCCGACCAATTCTATCATTGACAGAATTGAGCGCCTCCTTAACAAATTTTTTTGGGGCTATAATAACTCCTCTAAAAGAATGCACTGGACCTCTTGGTATAAAACTTGTGGCACTCTAGCTGAAGGGGGTCTTGGTTGTAAGCTAATCAAAGAAGCTATCACTATCTTTCCTATAAACTTTAGTGGAATTTTAAGAGTAACAATAGTCTTTGGGCTAATTTCATGATTGCTAAATATTGACAGGATAAGCACCGTCTCATTTGCCCCTATAAAGCAGGAGACTCTCCTATTTGGAAAAGACTTTGTTCCATCAAATGGGATGCCAAATCATTAATTTCCTGGGGGATTAACTCTGGCGCCTCTTTCTTTTGGCAAGATAAATAGACAGGAGGTGGGTCCATTGACAACTTACTTTCTACCCACCACTCCACTATTAAAGTGAACTCTTTAAAGAATAATATGTGGAACAATAGTAAACTGATTATATTCCTTCCTTTCTTTTAAACAACTTACTACTATTCCTATCATTCCTAGCAATCAAGATCGGATCCTTTTTAAGCTTTCACATAATGGTGATTTCAACTTTAAAATGTTTGGATTCACATTAAAAAGCTCATGATTTTTCCAATGTGTTTTTTAAAACTTTGGAATAACACTATCCTACTTCTTATTCTTACTTGGGTATTGAAAAACTTCATCCCGTTGACTTCTTGTTGTGGGGTAAAGGTTTTCAATTACCTTCAAAATGCCAATCTTGCTTTCACATTGAGAATGTGAATCATGTTTTTTATTAACGGGGCCATTACTTCTAAACTTTGGATTTGGTATGATGACCTCTTTAACATTGTCATTTACAATGGCTCCTTAACTTTATATCAACTTCTTGAAGTTTATTTTGACAACAATATTAAATGTTACATTAAATTAATAATTGCTATCACTCTTATTTGGTTGATATGGATGGACCGAAATGATGCAAAACATTGGGATCCCATGAACCACATGAGGATAATTTCTAGAATTAAAAACAAAATTTGTGACTTGTTAATGCCAATCTCATTAACTACAAACAATTCAAAGGTTGTAAATTTGTGGCCAATAAAGCGGGTATTAACTTGCGGATCAACCACCGTAAAGATGACAAGATTATATTGGGTAAAACCTCATGCTAATACTATTAAAATTAACGATGGCTCTGTCTCTCATAAAGGTTCAGTGGTGGAATTTTTAGAAACTATGGTAAAGTCCTATGTGCTTTTCTTTTTAATTCTTGCTTTCCTTTTTCTTTGAGCTCATGGCGTGTACAAAGCTCTTGAGATTTTCCTTCAAAAGGTTGGCTCAATATTTGGATTGAGGTGGATGCCCTTCTCTTGATTGATCTTTTGACTTCCACCAAAGTGGGCAATCTGATTGTACTATCTTCTCAAGAAACTAGAGCTCTCCTTACCTCGATTTTAAAATCACTCATGTATGGCATGAGGGTAATGCATGTCGATTACCGGCCAATCTGCTAGATTGGATGGAATAAATTTCTTTGATCAACTAACACTCCTAAACATTTGCATTGGCTTGGTTGTGGACAATCTTTGGGCTCCCGTATCTCAAAAATTAATCTAACCTATTGGATTGACCTGGTTTAATACATGTTTAACTGCATGATCACTTTCTACTTAGTGTTGTTATTTCTTTGGTATTTGCTGATGCATCATCCTGATATCCCTTGCTGCTTATTTGTTGATCTTTATGGCATGTGTTATTGGTCTAATTATCATAACTTTAATTGGGAGCTTACTATTTCTACTGCTTTTACTGTTAATGTGTTATTGTTCCTTTGGAATTTGCCGATGCATCATCCTATTACTCCTTGCTAGTCCTTTACTGAGCTATGAGGCATATGTTGTTGGTTTAATTATCCCAACCTTCTTTGGGGTCTTACTGTTACTGGTAAGATGTTTCATGTTTGCTGGAGGGAGATGTGTTACTTAATGTTCTATTTTCTAGTATTTTTGATCCTTGATTTCTTTCCTTTTTGGAATTATATTAGGACCCTTGTCTCAATTAATTGCTATATACAGCTTTTATGGTGACCCAAATTTCGATATTCTTCCCCTTACTATGGTTGTATCCTCTCTTATGCTCCATAATCTTACCTCACAACATAGAGATCTTGCAATATCAATATTACATCTTGGGATTAACTACCTCATATTATGTGTCTTGGGGATCTCAAAGATGACCTTTCTTTGAACCACTTAATAAACTATGTTGTACCATTGCTCTTTACTAGTTTATCTTATGTGGATATCTTAGTGATGTTTTAACTTGGTTTGTTGGATTTTTGGGCCTTTTGTCTTGCGGGCCTCTATTGAGGTTGTTGCATGGTGGCTTTTGCTTTTGTTTGATTTTTTTTGTTAGTAATAGGGCTTTTTCTTTGATCTTTACATGTTTGTGGTCTTTCTAGCTCTATTTTTTTATATCTTGGTTATTTAGCCTTGGCGGACCACTTCCCTATCTATCTGGGATTTATCTAATGCATTGTCTATTTTGATTGGGTGGTTTTATGGCCAACTTGTTGTTATTTTCTATCTTGGTTGTTGGCTCATCTGGATCATAGAATCTTATGTCCGACATCAGCTACTAAATTGTCCATCATGTTGTGAGGTGCTTTTGGAGTTGTTTTTTGTTTGCTTTGGCTAACCTCATATGCCCATCTAGATAATGTCTTTCCATTTATTTTTTTATCTGCATTGGACTTACTTATTGGCTTTTCTTTTTGTCTTTACTGAGGATGTGGGCTTTGCTACAAGACTGATCATCTTTATCTGGAAGGATATTTACGTTGTCTTTGTGGTTGTTGGCTATTTCTTGCCTTTCAATTTTATTATTATTTATGTTGTTAACATTTTGTCTTTTGTTGACTTCTTTTCTATTTTTCCATCCTCGTTCATTAGTCTTGGCCATTCTATCAGAATTAACTTATGCATTATCTATTTTGAATGGGTGGTTTATGGCCATCTTGTTGTTATTTTCTTTCTTGGTTGTTGGGTCGGTTCATTGAGTCTTATGTCCGATAGTGCTCTTTGGGGTTGCTTTATGTTGTAGGGTGCTTTTGGAGTTATTTTTTGATTGTTTTGGCTAACCTCATATACCTTACGCTGAGAAACTATAATTTCTGTTCAATTTTATTATTTCACTGGTTTGGACTTACTTATGGTATCGGTTTACCTTTACTAGATATGGGTTTAGCTACCAGATCATCTTTATGGAAGGATTTTCTATTGATTATCTTTTGAACCCTTTTTGTTTTTTTACTTTTTATGCTTTTTAATGGAGTTTTATATGGTGGGTGTATTATTTTTTGTTTCCTTTGTTGGCTTTTATTTTTTGGGTCCTTTGTCAATGAGTTGTCTTTGTGGTTGTTAGTTGTTTCTTGCCTTTTATTTTCGATTGTTTTTTTTCTTTTGTATGGTGATCTCTCATTTCTTGTTTTATCCCTCTTGTTCTTAGAATTGTGCGGATCATTATGATTATGCTTTTGCTTTACTTGATTTTAACCTATATATGTTTACTCTAAATGGATGGACTTATGGGGCTAGCTGAGACTATTGAGTTCTTTGCTAAAAGATGCTTGGGTGTTATCTCGATTATCTTTTATTGGAATTATTTGTGGTGTAGCCCTTACCCATTTCTTCTAATCCTACTATAATCCCATCTCTTCTCGATGACTTACAATCCCTATGGTAATTTGGTGGGGTATCTTGTCTTCCTTTACACTTCTTTGCTCTAACTTTTGCAACAAGGAGGTTGTTATCATTACATTACATTCATTGGATTTCCTGGAAATATCACAGCTTGTTCTTGGGTTGTTTACCAACTGTATATTTATTATTGTCATATCTGATTGGGATGGGTTAATACCATGCTTTTGTATTTTCCTGGCTGGTTTTCAGCAGGTATTACATCTGATCCTTTATTGCTTTTTACCTTTGCCTGACCTTTTCTATTATTTCCCTATGGTGGGTCTTCTTGCTGGTCTCATTAAACCCTTAGATCTAGTTTAAAATATGGTTGACCTGAAAATGATGGCTCTCTTTCATTTGTGTTGGGATTATCATGCCATGGGGCCTAATATGATGACATATATTTTGCATGGGTTCCTCTTATCCATTCTATTCTTTGCTGCTTTTTCTTCTACTCTGTATATGGCTTTGCTTATGTTTGCAGGTAATAAGGCTCAAAAGATTTTCTTATCTGCTATACAGTTTGTTGGCTATGATGGATGATGATTTCACTCCCCTTTGGTTTGGTAGTAGCTCTTATGATGTAACCCTTTTGCTGAAGTTTGGATGCTCATATTTGCATCTACCCTAACTTGGTGGCCCGAGCCTACTCTATCACACTTCTTCTTATCATTTTTAGATTATGCTATTTTAGGTTATCATTTTGCTATTACCTTAACTACTCTAACTTCTTTCTGTCTACAATTTTGATGGTGCTTCTCTCTTGTCCTCTTACAGGTTTGCTCTGTAGTGTCATGCATTCTCACATCCTACAGAGCATTGGCCCTAATCTTCCATTGGCTTCTTATGTTAATCAATCTGTATCTTTTGCTTGCTTTATTTTTTTCTTTTGCTTTTGGTTGTACTTAGATAAGTGATTTACTCCCTAGGCTGATTGTAGCTCTTTGAGCAGTAGTTCTGGAGTTTATCCCCTTTAAGGACCTTGTAACCCTCTTTTTGTGGAAAATAAATTCCCCTATATGGGGTTTCCTAAAAAAACAAAAATAAATAAATAAAATAATATAAAATACTAACCCTAAACTTTAAACCCTAAACCCTAAAAATCTAAAAACCTAAATCTAAAACTAAAACCTAAAATAAAAAATAAATAAATAAACTAAACCAAATAAAATAAAATAAAAACCTAAACTAAAACCTAAACCTAAACCTACAGAAAATAAAATAAAAATAAAACTAAACTAAAATAAAATAAATAAAACTTAAACTAAACTAAAAATAAAAAAAACCTAAATATAATGAAAACTAAACCTAAAATAAATAAAATTAAAAAAAATAAAAAATAAAAATCTAAACTTAGAAATAAATAAATAAAACCTAAAAAATAAAACCTAAACCTAAAGTAAAATAAAATAATCCTAAACCAAACTAAAATAAATAAAACTTAAACTATGCCTAAAACTAAAAAACTACCTAAACCCAAATAATAAAATAAAATAAAATAAACTTAAACCTACTAAAATAAAGATTAAACCTAAATAAAACTTAAAACCTAAACCTAAAAGAATAAAACTAAACCTAAACCAAAAATAAAAAATAAACCTAAAAAGATAAAATAAAATAAAAAAATAAACCTAAAATAAACTACCTAAAAAAATACTAAAAGAAAACTACTAAAATAAAATAAACTAAACTAAATAAAACTAAAATAAACCTAAATAAAAATAAAATAAAATAAACTCAAATAAATAAAAAAAAATAAACTAAAATAAACCTAAACTGGTTTAAATTAAAAAAGAAAATTAAAACAAATCCTAAACTAAGATCCTAAAGCCTAAAATCACAGGAAGCCTAAACTAAAACTTAAACCCTACCCTAAACCCTAAACCATAATTCTAAAATTAAAACTTAAACTAAAAAACCCCAGCCCCAAACACCACTAACCATAAAACCTAAAACCAAAATAAACTAAATAAACTAAGATAAAATAAATAAAAAAAACCTAAACCTAAATAAGATAAAAAACTAAAATAAAATAAAATAAAACTAAAAATGAGCATAAACCTAAACCTAAATGTAGAAAATAAAATAATATTAAAAACTAAACTAAAATAAATTAAAAACCTAAACTAAATAAAATAAAATAAACCTAAAAAAAATTAAATAAAACTAAATGCCTAATAAAAAATAAATAAACTTAAAATAAAAAAAATTAAAAACTAAATAAAACCTAAACCTAAAATAACCTTAAAAAACCTAATTAAATAGAAAATAAAACTAATCCCAACTAAAGAAACCTAAATAAAATAAAAGAAAATAAACCTAAACTAAAATAAAGCTAAACTAAAATATAAAACCTAAACTAGCCTAAATAACTAAAATCTAAATAAAATAATAAAATAACTAGTAACTAATCTAAACTAAAAATAAAATCTAAATAAAACCAAAACCTAAAAAAAATAAAATAAACTAAACCTAAAAAAAATAAAATAAAACCTATAAAAGATAAAATAAAATAAACTAAAAAAAAATAATGAACTTAAACTAAACTACTTGAAAATTAAACTAAAATAAAACCTAAATAAAAAAACTAAATTAAAATAAATAAAGATAAAATAAAAATAATACTACTAAATAAACTACCTGTTTGAAATTTTAAAAGCCTACCCTGAGCCTGAGCCTACACTGAACTGATCCCTAAAACCCTCTAAAACTTTGCGTCCAAAAACTAAACTCCTAACCACAAACTAACCCTAAACTAAACTGAGCTCACAAACCACTGAGCTCTATGACCTACTAAAAAAACCCTGGGCCCTGAACTGATACTGAGTCCTAAAACCACTACCCTAACCCCCTGAGCCAGGCCTACTAAATGACCCTAAACCTACTGGCTGGGCCACTGATTCTAAAACTAATGAGCCTCTAATACCTAAAAAGATGGATAAATAAACTACCTATAAATCATCAAATAAACTAAAATAACTAAAATAAAACTAAATAAATAAAAATAAATAATAAAAATAAAATAAACTAAATCACTTAGGGACCTCCTAAATAAATAAACCTAACTTAAAAATAAACCTAAAATAAATAAAATAAATAAACCTAAAAACTAAAATAAACTAAACTAAACCTACTAAAATAAAAATAAAATACTAAAATAAACCTAAACCTAAACTAAAAATAAACTTAAAATAACCTAAAATAAAACCTCAATATAAAAAAACTAAAATAAAACCAAAATAAACTTAAAAATAAAATAAATAACCAAAATAAAATAAAATAAACTCACTAAATACCAAAATAAAACCTAAACTAAATAAAAAAAAAAAGTAATTAACTAAAATAAATAAAATAAAAAAATAACTAAATAGATTAAAATAAAATAAACTCAAATAAATAATAATAAACTAAAATAAAATAATTAACTAAACCTGGTTTGTAATTTTTTTTAAAAAAACCTAAATCTAATGCTAAAACCAAAATCTTAAACCATAAAATAAACCAAACCATTTTAAGCCACAAACTGCTACTAGGCCCTAACCACAAACTGACTAACCACCCAGGCCCTGGGCCTAGATCCTGCACCATAAAACCCAGGCCTTACCACTGAGCCACAGGCTAGACTAACCTAGGCCCTGAGCCTGGGCTTGAGCCTAATCAACTGAGCCACTGAAACTGGGACAGGCCTGAGCCCAGGCCACACAGGCCCAAACTAAGATCTGCGATGGGCCAGGACTGGGCCCTAATCCAGACCTGGGCCCTGGGCCTAAACCACAGGCCCTGAGTCATGGGCCACAGGCCACACCACACTGAGCTTCACTGGGCCCCAGGCCCTAGCCAAGGCCCAATGCCTGGGCCCTTGGGCCCTACCAATGATCCTGCTCTTACCACAAAACCAAAGCTGAGCCCTAGCCCTCTGACCTACCAACCCACTAGCATAAACCACCAACCAAACCTACCATACCTAACATAAACCTACCTTTCTAATGGCCTTAAATAGATATTATGTTACCCACCGGGTTTTTTATTTCTTGGTCTTTTGATGACTCAAATCAATCAGGGTGGCTATGAGATCCTATCCCTCTTTGCTTTCATTATATTGGTTGAACATATCTACAAAATATCCTAAGGATGTTTGGATTGGATCACGAAAAGTTTGGTATTTACAAAGGTCAAATTTGAAAAAAATTTGGTTTTCTATTCCGATTGCAAGATACATGGTCATGATAATTTGGAGTGTTTTGTTCTTCACCCACAGCTTAAAAAGAAAATTTGGAATGATCCTAACTCTAAAGTTGCTCCTAATAAAGTTAATAAAATTATTTGTATGCCTAAAAATAACTTAAATGTTAATATTAGGTTGGATTCTTTGGAATTATTTGATGTTCCTAATATTGATGATTCTGCTTCTCATTCCGATCATAACAAAGGTACTAATAATGTTGAGAAAGATGGTTTGCCCAACAACCTTTCTTTACATGAGAACATGCCTATTTTGGCTAATTCCAAATTGAAGAGCAAAAAATGATGATTCACTCTAATGAGTCAATTTCTTCTGAGCATTAATTGATGAGAATGATTTAAATGATAACTTGAATGTGGCTGAACTTTGAGCAAAACCAAAGTTTAACATTGGTAATTATGCTTTCAATGGTATAACTTCTTCTTCCCTAATTCCAAGATTGATCTTCATTCTAATTCCTTTTCAATAAAATGTTGATTTGGAATAAAGTTATGATTAGAGATGTTCTTCGATCCATATCCTATTAATAATATTCTTAATCAATCTCATTGGTGACACTTTGGATAAAAATAGAAATTTTCAAACTATCTTTAAAATGAAATTTAAAACTCTCAACCTCTAATCTTGCGGATCTACTAGATGGATCCTCTTCACATAAATAATGTATAATTTCAATTTTTGGCTTAGGGGAGGTTGTTATTCTCTCTCTCTCTTTATTATTATCCTTTAATTTCCTTTTCTAATTTTTCTTTATGTTTAATTCTCTTATTTAGAATGTTAGAGATTTATACCCTCACTATTCATGTCATTATTAAAATCTTTTGAATTAACAATATCTCTTTACTTATTGTTATTGAACCTCTTATTCATGCTGATAAAATCAATCATGTTGCTAAAATACTTGGTTTTAATAATTTTTTCTCTAACATCAGTAATAAAATTTGGTGCTTTTGGAATAGCTTCTTAAATGTTTTAATTTTAGATGATCTACAATAAGTTGTTAATATTCACTTTTCTTTTGGTGATTCTTGTGTGTTGGGCTCTTTTGTATATGCTTCTTGCAATAGAGTGTGGAATGTTCTTTGGGAGAATTTGAGAAGTTTTCTCTTTCTATTAACAAACCTTGGCTAGTTGGGGGTGATTTCAACACTATTCTGTATTCTTCAGAAAGAAGGGGTGGTTGTTCTCCTAATATTTATTCTATGGAAGAATTTTCTAATATAATTCTTCATTGCAATCTTATTAACATTGATTTTGAAGGCTTTAATTATACTTGGTAAAACTCTAAGCTCTCACAACATCTTGATATAATTCTTTTCAACTCTCATTAGATTAATCAATGGCCTCTTACCTCTATTGAACATTTGAGTAGAACTTTATCGATCATGCCCTCTTTTATTTTTTTAGAATAACTCTAAAAATTAAATAAATCTTTTAGATTTCAAAATATGTGGCTTCATCATTTAGATTTTCTTAAAGTCATGGATTTGGATTGCTTTACACGATAATTGATTAGGGGATGCATAGATTATGGGTTAAGTTTAAAAGGCTCAAACAAAATCTAGTTTGGTTGAACAAACATTATTTTAAAATCTTTTGCTAAAAAACATGAAACTTTTGGTTTGTGATCTAGAAAATACTATTTTGATTCTTTTAAGCTGATTTGAATGAAGCAAAGTTAATCTTGTTAATTATCAGAATATGGAAGAGACCTATTAGCCAAAAAGCTGCTAGTAAACATATTACTGATGGGGACAGGAATACTAGGTATTTTTGTACTTTATATGATAAAAAAGAGCTTTAAATTCTATCCAAAGAAATTAAAAGTGTTAATGGAGATTGGAGCACTAATGTTATTAAAGATTCTATTATTAACCACTTTAGAATATGCTTAACAAAACCACTCTTTGAAGCTATTTCTAATTTGTATTTGATCCCCTATTATTACCAATGATTACAACCATTAGCTTACTAGGTTGCCTACTGAAGATGAGATTGGTAAAGTTCTTAATAGCATGAACATTGATTCCATTGCTAGTCTGGAGGGTTACACAACTTAATTTTTTTCAAAATTTTTGGCCTATTATTAAGCATGACTTAATTGATGTTATTGTTGATTTTTTTTATTAGTAATCCTCTCCCTAAATATTTTTCAAGAACTTGCATTATTCTAATATCTAATAAAGATAATCTGGATTCTTTGAGTGATTTCAAACCTATTTGTCTTTGTACTTTCTTTAATAAATTGATTTCTAAAGTTTTTACTAATTGACTTAGTTTTTTGCTTCAAAAAATTATCTCCATCAACCAAACTAGTTTTGTTAGAGGGAGATCTATATCTGATAACATTCTTCTTATTCAAAAGCTTATCCATGATTTTGATGTTCCTTCTAGAGGTGGTAACATCCCTTTTAAATTAAATATTTCTAAAGCCTTTGATAATATTTCTTGGGATTTCCTTTTAAATATCCTGCATTTATTAGTTTATTTGATAATTTCATTAACCTTATTAAAAATTGTATTAATAATTCTTGGTTTTTTATTCTTCTTAATTATGAAGCTTTAGGCTTTTTTCCTTCTTCTCATGGTTTGATATAAGGAGATCCTTTGTCCCCTTCTTTGTTTATTATTACTGTGGAATACCTTTCAAGTAGTTTAAATGATTTATTCAATAACTATCCTAGCATGTACTTTAGAACTCTTGGTGGTATCCCTATTTCTCATCTTAGCTTTGTTGATGATTTCATTATATTTTGTAATTCTTCCCTTCATCATATCAAAAGACTTAAGAAATTTTTAAATATTTTTGGTAGAGAAAGTGGTCTTTCTATTAATGAAAGTAAGAGTTATTTCATTACCTCCTCAAAAATTTCTAATAACAAAATCAATCATGTCTTGAGAATCACTAACTTTAAACACCAACAACTCCCTATTAAATATCGAAGTGCTCTTTTTTTAAAAAGTAAAAAAGATCCCATCTTTTTTATGAGCTTATCCAAAAAAATTTATTATAAAATTTTAGTGTGGGAATTTCACTTACTTTCTTTTGGTGGTAGGCTTACTTTGCTTAAGAGTACTCTTAATTCGATGACTTTATATCTTATTCAAGCCATTTTCCCTACTAATTCTATGTTAAATAGAATTGATTATCTCTTTAATAAAGTTTTTTGGGGCTCTAATAATTCAGTTAAAAAGATGCATTGGACTTCTTGGCATAAATGTTGTGGTCCCCCCAGGTGAAGGTGAGCTTGGATGCAAATCTATTTGTGAAGCTATTATTGCCTTCTCACATAAACTCTAGTGGAATTTTAGAAAAAAAAGATAACCGGGCTAATTTTATGACTAAATACTTGGGGTAAGCACCCTCTTATCTATTCTTATAAAGTGGGTGACTCCCAGTTTGGAAAAGGCTTTGCTCCATTAAATGGGAGGCTAAATCCTGATATCTTGGGGTATAAATTCTAGATCTTCTTTCTTTTGGCAAGACGATTTGTGGTGGTTCTATTGATGTTATTTTATCTACCCATTCTACTTGCTACAAAGTTAACTCATTTTGTCTTAATAACAAGTGGAATGATAGTAAACTTACCAAATTTATTCTATCTCTCTTTGGATAAATTTAGTGATATTCTATCCTTTCCAACAAGCGGATCAAATTCTTTTAAGCTATCTTATAATGGAGATTTTATTCTTAAAGATGCTTGGAATTATATTAGAGATGCTCATATCTTTTATTGTATTTATTAAACTTTAGAATAATATCATCCCTATCTCTTATTTTGTCCTTACTTGGTGAATTCTAGAAAACTTCATTCTATTGATTCTTTGCTATGGGATAAAGGCTTTCATTAAAAATGTTATTGTTATTTTCATATGAAAATGTTAATCATGTTTTGTCAATGGTGTTATTACCTCCAAATTATGGTTTTGATATGATGAACTTTTTAATACTAACCATTTCAATGGCTTTCTTTCTTTATATCAACTTCTTGAAGCTTTCCAAAACTTGTAAAGTTCATATCAAAGTTTTAATTGCCATTACCCTTATTTGGTTCATATGGATTGATAGAAATGATGTTAAATATCATGGTATTCTTAGATCATAAAAAAATTATTTAGAACCAAAGAAAAAAATATACATTATTTAGCTAATTTAATTAGTAACACACATTTTAGAGATGCAAATTTGTGGCAAAAAATTGGGTCTTTACACGAGATCTCCTTACGTAAAGAAGATTAGATTATATATTGGATAAACCCTCATAGAAATATTATTAAAATTAATACAAATGGCTCTGTCTCTCAGAATACATTTGGTTGTGGTGGTATTTTTAGGGATTTTAAAGGTAATGTCATTTATTCTTTTGCTTATCCTTTTAAAGCTTGTTCTATTATCTATGCTGAATTAATGGCTGTAAACAAAGCTATTGACATTTTTTTGCAAAAAGGTTTCTTCAATATTTGGATTGAAGTTCATGCTCTCTTACTCATTGACATGCTGGCTTCCACTAAGATGGGGAATGAGGATTTATTCTATCATCTTAATCTTACTAGAGCTCTCCTCTCTCAAGTATATTTTAAAATTTCTCACATTTTGTGTGAAGGAAATGCCTGTGTAGATTATCTGGTTAATCTAGGTACTAAGTTAAATGATCTCACTCTTTATGATCATCTTAATTTACCTAGACAATTGAAAGGCTTGGTTAATGTGGATAACACGGGATTACCTTATCTTAGAAATTAATCTTGCTTTGTATTTTTTAGGTTTTCCATGCTTTTCTCTATGCGCATTTTCTTTCCTGTATTCATTTGGCTGGTTCACTCTCTAGTTTTATTTGTGCTATTATACTTGGGAGATCTCTTTGAGGTGGTGGCTAGTTGTTCAGCCTCTTTTGTTGGAGAGGTGTTCTCTTTGGTTGACTATTTTATGTAAGGATCTCATTGTCCGTTTCTTCATGTCTTTGCCTTGACCTTGTGGTGGCCTCCTTTTGGGTTATGCCTCTACCTACTTTTGGTTTTTCCCTTTTCTTAGTTGGTCTTGGTTTTCTCTCTGGTTTTGGCTGGCTATTTCCTTACTTAGGAAGGTTTTTCGGCTGTTATTTTTGGGCCTGGTGGGTTCTATTATTTTCTACTACACTCTACTTAAATGTCTTGGGTGGCTATTATTGGATGGCTGATGTTGATCTTTTCACTCTTGAGTTTGTGCTAGGCCTTTCGGTGGTTTTTGTGTCTAGTTGGGGCCTTGGTCTATTTTCCCTGCTCCTCTGGTTAGCTGTTGGTGGTTGGGTGGTCCTCCCTGGCTGTGGTTTTTTGTCTGATTGGGTGATTACCATTTATTTCATGGTTATTTTTGGTGGATTCCTGTTGGTTATCACTATGCCTATCTTTCTCTATGTTGGGATTGCCTCATGTACTGCTTTGTTAATTGGTTGGGTGGACTTGTGGGTTGTTGGTTTGGTTGGTTGTGTTGGCTGGTTTGGTTAGTTTTCTTTTTGGTTTTCTTTCTAAACTATTCTTAGCTGGTAGGGTTGCCCTTTTGGTGGTTTTTCTTTGTTTTGGTTTTGGCCTTATGGTGGCTGGGTGCTATAATTTTCCTATGCTATCATACTGTCTCTAATGGAGGTTTGGAAACTGCCCTTTTATTTCTTGGGTCTGTTGTTTGGGTTGGACTGGTGGCTGCTGTTAGTGTTGGCGTTGTGTTCTGATCTAGTTTGGAATCGCTGGTTTTTTGGTGCTAGTTGTAGGTTGTTGTTTGGGTTTTGGGATGTTACTTTTTGGTTGTCTGGTGACTCTGGTGGGTTTGTTTCTTATCCATGGTGGCTTTGCTTTTTTTGGTGAATACTTGGCACGCTCTTTCATTTCTTGGTGGTTTTGTTGAAGCTACTTCCTTCGGTATTGGTGGCCTTTAGTCTAGATTTGTGGGATAGGTTTTCTATTGCTTGTATATGCTAGAATGATTGCCACTCTTTGTGGATTGCCTTCATCCGTAAGTGGGCTATGATGGTTGAGATGATTTCCCACTATCTTTTGGTAGCGACATATGTGATTGTAACCCTTCTTTTGAAGTCCGGATGCTCACATTTGTGGTTGCCCTAAAGATGCAAGTGTGGCTAAGCCTTATTAGAAATTTTCTCTTATATTGCTCTTTATTATATGCTAAAGCTTGATTTTTTCTAGCTGTGCTAATTACAATTTCTAGTTGCTTGCATGTTTCTTTTACAGGTTCCTTCCAGGTCTCGGATTATAGATGTGGATTGTGCAACTCTCTAAAGACCTTTGATTCTAGTAGTGGGCTTCGACTGTTCGTCATGTTTCTTGAGCTATTTCTAATTTATTTTTTGGTCTTTTACTTCTTTTATTTAGTTTCCTTACTTTGTTGTATTAGACAGGATTTTCTCTCTAAGGTGAATGTAGCTCTTTGAGTGGTAGTTAAGAGAATTATCCCCTCTAAAGGACCTTATACTCCTTTCTTTATGGAAATAAAATTCTCCCCTCTCTAGGTTTCCTTTAAAAAAAACTAAATAAAACCTAGAAATAAAATAAATAAAAAGACCTAAACCTAAATAAAATAAAAAAATAAAAAAAATAAAAACCTAAACTAAAACTTGAATCTAAACCTAAAAATAAAATAAAATAAACTAATAAAAATAAACTAAAATAAAATAAATAAAAACCTAAACTAAACTAAAAAAATAAATTAAACCTAAGAAAAAAAACCTAAATAAAAAAAACTAAATGTAAAATAAAAATACTATAAAACTAAAATAAAATAATATAAAAACTAATAAAAAACCTAAATCTAAAAAATAAAACTAAAAAATAAAACCTTGAAATAAATAAAAAATAAAATCTAAACCTCACTAAAAAAAAACTAAACCTAAAATAAAATAAAATAAACAATATAAAATAAATAAAATAAACCTAAACCTAACTAAAATAAACTAAACAAAATAAATAAAATCAATACCAAAATAAACTAAACTAAACCCTAAACTAAATAAAATAAAATAAATAAAATAAACTAAAGAGCTAAAAAAATAAAACTGATAATAAACCTAAAATAAAAACCTAAAACCTAAACTTACAAAAATAAAATAAAATCTAAACCTAAACACAAAAAAAAAATAAATTAAACTAAACAAAAAATCTACCTACCTAAATAAATAAAATAAACCAAAAAAACCTAAAACCAAAAAAACCTAAATTACTTGGACTGAAAAAATAAACCCTAAACTACACTTAAACCATAAACCCTTAAAAAAAACCAAAACCTAAACCCTAACTAAACCCTAAACCTTAAACCCAAAAAAAATCCAACCTAAATCCTAAACCTAAGCCCAAAAAAATAAACCTAACGTGACTAAATAAACTTATAAATAAATAAAATAAAACTAACCAAAAACAAAATAAAACAAAATAAAATAAAAACATGTCAATACCTAAACCTAAACCTAAAGAAAATAAAATAAAAAACAAAACTAAACTAAAATAAATAAATAAAACTAAACTAAAAATTAAATTAAATAAAAACTAAAGTTAAAATAATAATAAAATAAACCTAAAAAATAAAACAAAATAAAAAACCTAAACAAATAATAAACCTAAAAAAATAAAACCTAAGAATAAAATAAAAAAAAACCCTAAAACCTAAACTAAAAAATAAACCTATAAAACAAACTAAAACTTACTATAAATAAAATAAACCTAAACCTACACTAAAATAAACTAAACTAAAATAAATAAAACCTAAACCTAAACTTAAAATAAAATAAACCTAAACATAAACCTAAACTATATGACAAAATGAACTAAAAAACCAAATAAACTAAAAAATATAAAAATAAAAAATAAAAAAAGCAATACCTAAACCTAAAAATATAAACTAAAATAAAACTTAACTAAAATAAATTAAACCTAAAAAATAAACTAAAATAAAAACCTAAAGTAAAATAAATAAACCTAGAATAAATAAACTAAATAAAAATAAAAGTAAACTTAAGTCAAAATAGAAAATAAAATAAACTAAAATAAATAAAATAAAGTAAATAAACCTAAACCCTTTATGTGTTCATCTCGATTGTTGTGATCTTATCTCATTTGTCTCTATTCCATCTTCGGTTAGGTTTTTTTGATGCGCTGTCTATCTTGTGGTGGTACTGGGAACTTTACCTTTCTTTGTCTTGCTCTCTTGGTTGTTTGTTGATCGATTATCGATTTTTGGTTAGAATCGCGAGTGGTAGCTCATTTATTTGGTGCTATTTTGGTGGTTCGATCTATTTCTGTGTTTGGCTATCTTTGCCTTCCTTTATAATTGCTTTCCCAATTGATATGGATATTAATAAGGGGACTTCAACAAGTTGCCTCCTGGTTGCTTTCTGGAGGCTTATATCTATTTTTCACTTCTTGGATGACTTTTCATGAGGTTATGGAAATGATGGCTCATGATCATATGTTTATGCATTCTCATGTCAGGGTGATTATATTGATGATACTTTTCTTGAATGGGACACCTTATCCTGCAGCTCTTTGTAATTTCCTCTCTATATTAGATATGGTTTTGTTTAGGTTTTGCTAATAAAGCTCACTGATTTTCAACAAGCTGTTATCTCCTCACAGGTTTGTTGGCTATGATGGCTATGATGATCTCACTCCCTTTTGGTTTGGTAGTAGCTCTTATGATGTAACCCTTCAACTGAAGTTTGGGTGCTCATATTTGCATCTACCCCAACTTGTTGTGACTGAGCCTGAGCCTTCTCTATCTCAATTCCTTACTATCATTCTCAGATTATGTTATTTTCATTTATCCTTTTGTCTGTATTACCTTAACTGTTCTAATCTCTTTCTTATTACAATTTTGCAGGTGATTCTCTCTTATCCTCTTGCAGGTTTGCTCCATATTGTCATGCATTCTCACGTCCTCCAGAGCATTGGCCCTAATTTTCTTTTTTTCTTATTATGTCAATCAACAATCTTTTGATTGCTTTAATGTTTTCTTTTGCTTTTGGATGTACTTAAATGATTCACTCCTTTGATTGTAGCTCTTTGAGTAGTTTTGGAGTTTATCCCCTTTAAGGACCTTAACCCTTAATAAAATACCCCTACATGGGGTTTCCCAAAAAAAAATAAAAAAATAAAAATAAAAATAAAACCCTCAACTCTAAAACAAACCATAAAACCTAAACCCACAAACCTAAAAAATAAAACCATAAAGCCTTAAAACCCTAAACCCTAAAACCCTAAAACCTAAAACCTAAACCCTAAACCTTAAACCCATTAAAAAATCCTAAACCCTAAACTCTAAACCCTAAACTCTAAACTAAAACCCTAAAAAATAGAAACCTAAAGGTAAATTAAATAAAACCTATAAATAAAATAAATAAAAAACCTAACAAAAAATAAAAAAATAAACAAATAAAATAAAACATAAAACATACAAACCTAAACCTAAACCTAAAAGAAAATAAAATAAAAATAAAAACTAAACTAAAATAAAATAAATAAAACCTAAACTAAAAAAAAACTAAATTAAATAAAATAAAATAAACCTAAAATAAAAATAAATAAAACCAAAACTTAAATAATAAACATAAAAATAAAACCTAAGAATAAATAAAAAAGAAACCCTAAAACCTAAACCTAAACCTATAAAACATGCCCAAGCTTACACTATAAATAAAACAAACCTAAACCTACACTAAAATAAACTAAACTAAAATAAATAAAACCTAAACCTAAACTTAAAATAAGCTAGACCTAATCCTAAACCTAAACTAAATAAAATAAAATGAACTAAAAAAATCACAAAACTAAAAAAAATATAAAAATAAACCAAAATAAAAAAAAAAACAATAAAAACCTAAAAAATATAAACTAAAAATAAAACTAAACTAAAAAAAATAACCTAAACCTAAAAACAAACTAAAATAAAATCCTAAGTAAAATAAATAAACTAGATAAATAAACTATACTAAATAAAAATAAAGTAAACCTAATCAAAATAGAAAATAAAATAAACTAAAATAAATAAAAAAATAAATAAATAACCGCTAGTTTAGTTAATTTTAAAAAAATTACAAAAAAAAAACCCTAAACCCTAAACCCTAAACCCTAAACTAAAGCCCAAGCACTAAACCCTGAGCCTAAACCCTGTAGTAAATAAATATGCTACCACTGCCTCACCTCTACTAAACCCTAAACTCTGATCACTCCCTCTTAACCTAAACTCCTAAACTATAAAAGACCCAAATAAAACACTCCCAGGCCCAAACCCTAAACTAAATAAAAACTGACACCCTTAAACCATAAACCCACCATAAATACTGACCCTGGGCCACCACTAAACCTAAATAAATGAAAGATAATACCTAAACCCACCTACCAAATCCAAATAAATAATCTAAATAAATAAATAAACTAAATAAACTAAACCTAAATAAATAAAATAATAAATAAAAAAAACTAAACCATGGCTAAACAAAAAATAAAAATAAAATAATTAAAAACCAAACTAAACTAAAATATATAAACACTAAACAAATAAAACCTAAACTTAGCTGTAATAAAATAAAATAAACCTAAACCTAAACTAAAATAAATCCTAAAATAAATACCTAAACTAAAAGAAAATAAAATAAAAACTACTAAACTTAAAATAAAAATAAAACCTACTAAAGAATAAAATAAAATAAAACTAAACTAAAATAAAGCCTCTAATAAACTGATAAAACCAAAACAAATAAATAATCCTAAAATAAATAAACAATTAAATAAAATAAAAGAAACCTAAATCAAAATAAAAAAATAAAATAAACTAAATAAACCTAAACCTACCAGTTTACTTAATTTAAAAAAAAACTAACCCTAATCCTTAAACCTTAAAAGTAACCCTAAACTCTAAACTCTACACCTAAACCTAAAACCCTAAACCTACCACCCAAAACCATAAAAAACTTTGAGCCCTAAATCCAACCCTAAACCCACAAACCAACCCTACTTAAACCCTAAATAAACCACCCAAACCCAAATCCTACCATAAACCCTACCCTACCCTACTAAACCTCCACTGGATAAAAAAAATAAACCTAACTAAAACTAAATTAAACCTAAAAATAAAATAAATAAATAAAATCTAAACCTAAAATAAAATAAAATAAAATAAAACCTAAACTAAAATAAACCAAAACCTAAAACTAAAACTTAAAATAAAAAATAAAAATAAAAATTAAAAAAAATAAAAAAAAACCTAAACTAATGTAAAGAATTAAAATATACCTAAAATAAAACCTAAATAAAAAGATAAATGTAAAATAAAATAAAATTCTAAAATAAATAAAATAAATAAAAAAAACTAAAGTTAAAAAAAATACCTAAAAATAAAACATAAAGATAAATAAAAATAAACTACAATAACACCTAAATCTAAAAAATAAACTAAAATGAAAACTAAACTAAAAAAGAAAAACATAAACTTAAACCAAAACAAAAAAAACAAAATAAATAAACTAAATTAAATAAAATGAAAAAAAATCAAATAAACTAAAATAAATTAAAAATAAATTAAATAAACCAAAACCTATCGATTGACTTAATTTAAAAAAAAAAATATAAACCCTAAACTCTAAACTCTAAACCTTAAATGCTAAACTTTAAACCTTAAACTAACTAAACCCTAAACCAAAAACCCTAAAACTTACATCCACTAAACCTTAAACAATAAAAAAAAAATCCTAAACCTTAAATCTTAAACTCTAAACTAAACCATAAACCCTACCCTAAACCCTAGCAATCCTAAACTCAAAACCCTAAATCCCACAACCAAAACCCAACCTAACCCTAAATCCTAAACCATAAAACCCTAAACCCTAAGCTAACCCTAAACTGTAAACCCTAAAAACCTAAACCTAAATAAAATAAAACCTAAAATTAAAATAAATAAAAAAGCATAATCCAAAATAGAAAAAAAATAAATAATAAAATAAAAACCTAAACTAAAACCTAAACCTAAATCTAAAAATAAAAAGAATAAACCAATAAAAATAAACTATAATAAAATAAATAATAACCTAAACTAAACTAAAAAAATAAAATAAACCTAAGAATAAAAGAGATATAAATAAAACTAATAAAATAAAAATAGAATAAACCTTAAATAAATGAAAATCTAAACTTAAACCTAAAAAATAAACCTAAGAATAAATAAAAAATAAAACCTAAACACTAAAATAAAAAAAAACCTAAACCTAAACTAAAATAAACTAAACTAAAATAAATAAAACCTAAACCTAAACCTAAACCAAAACTAATTAAAATAAAATAAACTAAAAAATAAAACATAAAAATAAACTTAAAATAAAAACCTAAAACATAAACCTTAGAAAATAAAATAAAAACCTAAAACTAAACCTAAAAATAAAAAATAAAACCTAAACTTAGAAAATAAAATAAAAATAAAACTCAACTAAAAAATAAACCTAAACCTATACCCGTACATAAAAAATGAACTAAAATAAAAAACCTATATTAAAGAAAATAAACCTAAAATAAATAAACTTAACTAAAAAAAGTAATAAACATAAGTAAAATAAAAAATAAAATAAACTAAAATAAATAAAAATTGACTAAATTAATCCCCACTAAACCCTAAACCCAAACCCTAAACTAAACCTAAACCTAAACCTACCACCACAAATCCAACAAAACCTACTAAATTAAAAATAAACTTAAAATATATAATACATAAACCTAAATAAATAATAAAATAAAATAAAATAAATAAAACCTAAAGGTTCAAGTAGGCTAAATGAAAACCAAATCAAAATAATTGAAAAGCCACAATCATCTTCAATTGGTCAAGTAAACCCAAACTCAACCCAAAAATTTGGATTTGGTCAAATTGGTCAACTAACCATTTGACCCAAATGAATTGAATGAGCCAAAATCAAATCTAAGCCAAACTACACAAAACCAATTGAACCAAAATAACTCAAATGATCATATGAACTTGAAACCTGGTTTGACCTTATATGACCAATTGGTCAAACTTAACTAACTAATTTGACCTAAATTAGTCAATTTGAGCTTTAAACAACTCCAATTGACATGAAATTTGGACTAACCCACTTTTTCATTTAAATAAATCACAAATCAAATCTAATGATCATTCTTCTTGGGTCAAGGGCATCACATGAGACAATCACCCGTGTAGTGGTCATTTCCATTCTTTTGTACTTTCTTAATGGTCCACCTAGGCACTAGGACATTTGACTGAATGGGTTGGGTTGACCATGGGGGAATCCCTCCCCATTGGAGCATTTGAAACCCATGGACACCCATGATTCCTCCATGGCGACATCCACACCTTTACCCAACAAAACCAACTTAGCCTACCACTGACTCACGAGATGGTGGGATGGCCACTAAAATAAACTCAATCCCATAGTCGATCAAAATGAAGGTCCTTTGTTTCTACTCAAACACATAAAAAATCATTCCTCGAGCCTACTTCTGATGATTGCTACAACCATTTAAAAGCTCCATCATTCTCGATCAAAAAATGTCATTCCTATCCATCTCAAAATAAGACACTCTCATTTCTGACCTAACTTCCCCATTTCTCCATCAAACTCAAATTAACTTTGCATGTACCTTCCCTAGGCCTCATCGAGCAAGAGCGAATAATGTCCTAAGCATCCTGAGCACCGAAGGTGGCACTTCAATCAAAGTCAAGCTCCAATTTCTACTCAACCAGGCTTCATCTCCACTAGTTAAAGCTTCCTCAATCGTTCCAGCCACTGGTCTTGAGCTTCAACGAGGTATGCATCCAAAACTGATCCTTAGGAAAAAGTGGGTTGGAGCTTTATGAAGAAAACATGCACCTCATGTGATATCAACCGTTGGATCCCCTTTTATCGATGTCATGAAGGTGTGGGTCCTTTTAGAGTTGATTTAAGCTTGGGTAAGCTCAGATCAAGTGAGCAATGGTGCACAGACTCCATTCTACCTCACTCACGTGACGTTAGATCACACACAGTCCATTCTACATGATCAGAATGGATGGTCATGATTAGATCTGTTAGATCGATCTAATTTAATCCAATTAACCTGAGGGAATTATACATCCAATCGATAGCGGATGAGAAAACACTTACCTTAGAATTGGAAGTAGCCATTGGAAAGTGCATGTTGTGCACCATGTGAAATTAGGCTTTAATTAGGCATTTTTTTTAACTTCTAAAATCATAAAATAATCATAGAAATCAAAAAAATAAATAAATACTTATTTTAAAAGTATTTTTTTGAGAATTAATTAATAACTATTTTGAATAGTAATCTTTAATTTAAAAAATTACTCTTTAATTACCAATTAATCTCAAATTTTAATGGTTAATTTAAATGAGATGACCTCTCCCATGATTTTCTTGGGATTTATTGCTCATTTAATTAGGAAAATTGACTAATTAAAGCTTAACTAATTTTTTAAGTTAATTAATGATTAATTAATCCCATGAACAATAATAAATCAATTAATTAAGTTTACTAATCATTATTCAATAGTAAGTGAACTAAGGAATAGGGTTGGGAGCCCTTTCCCTAGTTTATTTCATCTTTTTTTATAAATGGAATTAATTAATATTTAACTTTAAATCTTAATCAAATTGAAATCATAATCACATCGGATCTTAATTAATTAAATCATGGGGTAGATCTTTAGGTGTTTAATAACCTAAAGGAGTTTAATAAAATTATGGTTAGTCCATGTATGGAAAACCATAAGAGTAATTAATTAAGTCCCTAATTTAACTATTAATCATGAGCCAGGATTTCTAGGATCATTTGCAAGTTTATGTTCATGGTATTTAGTTAATTACTTTAAGGTGACACATGTAAGTGTAATTAATTCATCTAGTTAGGGGTTCAACTTAATTAACCCATAAAATTAACTTAATTACATTTCCTTAAAATAAATCAAATCAATGATGTGGGAATGGGTTCAAAACATCAAGTGATGATTTCTCTTATCCTTTTTAAATCAAATCAAATCCAAAACTTAATTAATAAAGAAGCTTTGGTTTGCTTTAAATAATCTTATTTGATTTGATTGTTCTTAAGAACTAGTTTGGTTGAATGAATCACATGCTTATAATTGATTGTCCTCTTTTGAATCATGTTAAATTTGGTATGTCATTTGAATTCATGGATCCATATTTTCAAAATCAAGTAAAATATGATGGATTTCCATTATGTAAGCTTGCATGTGTTGATTTAATTTAATATATGTGTGGATACTATCACTATTAAATACAAATGTATTTTCAAAAGCTTATAAATAAATAATAATGTGTTATGATGCTAGTTATAAATACATAAGAAATGCATGTGCTTATAGCTTAAGTGTATGAATGTTGAGTTCTCTTTCCTCTATTCATGTGTTGATTTATATAAGATTGAATGATAATGGGTATATAGTGACATCCAGAACACGAGGCTCAAGCTAGCCCCAAGGAGGTCATTTGATTACCTCACTTCCTGGTTTAACAACATCACATTACCCATTTCATTCTTATGTATTTAGATAGAGCTTTAATTCATATATAATGATTCAATAAAAATAAATCTTTGCATGGTTTTCTTTATGTGTACATCCATGTGTGTCCAAGAAAAGTAAGTATATATAGTCGGACATCCAGGAATACAAGACTTTAGTTAGCCCCAAGGAGGTCATTTGATTGCCTCACTTCCCAGGTTTATGACACTTACTTGCTTAAATATTTGTACATGTATATGTATATGTGATTAGTGAATGAAAATCCCATTTTACATTAAAATTGCATGCATTCATAATTGACTAAGTTGTTGAATTAATTAGCCATATGATTTGGAGCTTACTTCATATGTTCATGTATACAAATTTACCTATGTTTGAATGCAAATGGTTATATAGTATGGAAATCCCTAGAATACGAGGCTTTAGCTAGCTCCGAGGAGGTCATTTGATTACCTCACTTTCCTAGTTTAACAATGACACATGCTTATTTAATTTCATTCTTATGTCCTTTTGTATAAAAATTTGGATAAAGTTTAAAATTAATAGGTTTAAATAATTCAATCAAATAAAATATAAATTCTTAACATACACATACATTCATCATTAAAGTGTGTTAAAATATGTTGCATGTATAAATACATTTAGGATTAAATCATATGCATGTTACATGTGATGGTAAGGAATGATTTAATATATGTCATATGGTAGTAATTGAATAAAATTAATCTTAAGATGCCTTTCATTTTGAATAGGATTATTTAAAGTGAACCTGAACTTACGATTAATTAAATCATTTAACAAGCATTCACTAAAAGAACTAAATCAAATTAATATACTTTATAAAGTGACTTAAGGTAGGGATGAAAGAAATCCTCTTTTCTCTCTTTATAACACTTAGTTGCTATGTGTAATCAAATTAAACAAAAGAAAATACAAATTAAAATTCTCAAATCAATTAAACTACTTCAAGTGAAATCAACCTTTCATGTTAAATTGAATCCTTCTGCACTTAGAATATACAACACTAAATAACAAGACTTACCACACAAACCTTAATACACACATTAAATTTAAGTCACCACTTCTAGCTCTAAGTTAGGACGGTGTATGATGTGATGTATATTTTGTTTTATGATGGATTATTTTAGATTGGATGTTAGGGTGTATGCTTCATAGACTGGATGATAGGCCAATATTAGCCTAATCATGTTTTCTGCATGGGATTATGCTTAAAGGATGCTTAAAAATAAATTTGAATGATCTTTTTACAGGTTGCTTAATCCTTAAGCATAATCCAAGTTAGGACATGTGGGCTTAGTTACCCATGTGTAGGGTGCTAAGTCCAAATTATAGATATAGCTGCTTAGGATTATATTTATATTTAGCTAACCACTATTTTACAGGTGTAGTTAGATTTACTTTTCTCACATCAATGTAATTTTTTGCAATCAAAATTAGGATTAGTACTATGGGGGATTAGGATGAGCAGTGGCCAGAAGGCTTTGTCCTAGGGTGCCTTATGATGCCTTTGAAGCAAGCACCATCCAAATCAAAGAAGGAACCAAAACATAAATGGAGATATGAAGAAAGAAGACCCCCATAGCATTTAATACAATTATAATTACTCTTTCATATTCCAAGTTATATAAGGGTAGAGCTTGGCTATCCATCTTTTCTCTCTTCGGGTTGTATGGTACACATTTTATTCTTTTATGATAGTTTATATAATTGTTTGATGTTATGTTTTGCATTATAGGATGCTTTTCATAGTTTCTTAAATGATTGATGCTTTAATGTGTGGCTTGGACTTAGGATAAAATAACTTTTCTACCCAACTAATCACTTATAACAAAATTTTAAACAACTCATAACCTCATTATAAAACCTAAGACATAAATAAGATAATTAAAAGATTTAACCCCTTAGTTGTATGGTTGTATGTTTCACATCATGCATGCATATTTTTTCTCTCTTGAACATGAAGGATCTCCATCCTTGCATGATAAAGGAATGCTTGACATATGAGGGCATCCCTTATGGTGGAGAACACCTTCTTCTAGCTGATTTGACCCATAACCTATTTCATCATGCATTTAGGCATAAGAAATCCTAAAGCCTCTGTCAAAATAATGCATCTAAAATGAAATAAAATTTGAAAAGATTTTGCATCTATAGATTAAGTCAAATGCTCATACTACTCATGCTCTAGTCTCTCAGAGAGTACGTTTAGGACTTTAGTCTCTTTCTAATTAAATAACTACCCTAACAATCTTGCAATTCAGAAGATCGGACTACATGGTTTTAAAATCATAAGAGGAGTTAGCTGGCGAGAGGTTATAAGTCAGAGTCGGACAATTTATTCTCTTATGGAGGTAAACCCTTATGTCCACTACATCTCACTTGGGTTGGGTCGTACTTTAGCTTTCATCTTAAAACTCCACTGAATTTAGGATTAGAGTGGCTATTTCCTATTGGGTTTCGTTATAATCACTCACCTCTTAGGCATTCTGCATGGCTTTGTGTTGGTGTTATATTCCCTAGTAATTTAAATTTCAACTCAAAACATATAAATCTCTCGACTTTAAAATTATAAAACCCAATAATAGAATAGGTGGAATGCTCACTAGGCTTCCTAGTATCATGAGGATTTCCTACCTTGACTCTAAAATAAGTCTTCTCCTTGAACTTTCCCATTGACTTTCCAAATACAACCAATCCTTTCATAAAAACCTTCAAATATTTGGAGATGATAATTATCTACTCTAGTAAGTAATGTGATTTAAATTTTAAAACTTAAATCTTAAATTTTAATTTTTAGAAATTAATTTTGATTTTATAATGACAGATACACTTCTTAATGCAACAAAAATAAAAGGCGGTAAAGTAAAGAGAGACAAAACACAATTTTTTATGTGGTTAAACCCAAAATGGCCTAGTCCATGCCTAGCCACCCTTAGGAATCCACTAAAAGCAAAAAACAAATAGTACTTTCTATATATAAGTACAACCCTACAACAATATGTACTCTCTAGAGAGTACAACCCCAAAATAAATTTTACAGCACAAAGAAAAATACAAAATAATAAATTTTGATAAAATAAATCTCTCACAAATATACCAAGCTATCCAATGATATCACAACTTATAAATGATCACTTACAACTTAAATTTTTGGCAAGATAATATGCTCACTTAATATTGAAATAAATATTTTAAAGTGATCTTACTAAGATATTTAAAATGATTTCAAAATAAATTTCAGCAAGGAATAATTTATTTTATTTTTCCAAAAGATTCTTTCAATTAATGCTAATGATTTCAAATACTTAAATAAAATGAGTATATGATAGATCTAAGTATCTAGTAAGCTTTAATTAAAAAGAGATCTAGTACATATAAAAATAATTTCAGCACAATAATTTATTTTAAATGCTTAAAATATACTTCTAAAATAGATCTAAGAATAAATGATCTTTCAAAATAAGACTAATGAAGAAATATTTCAAGAAACAAAAAATAAATTTGTAGGAAGTTAAAATTTCGCAAGTTGAAATAGATCCTACAAACTATCACAAGAGTTTATCAAAAAAAATGATTGAGAAACTTTGATGTGAAAATAATGTCCAAAGACTAATCCACCAAAAGTATAAATTGGAAAGAATAAATGGTGAAAATAGCATGAACAACTAAAAGATTAAATCAAGAAAACAAACTCAAGTAATTTAAGAGGCTTGCTTAGTTGAAGATGTTGAAGCTTCCAAACCAAGGATTTGATCTTGCAATATTTGGAGAACACTTGGAAGAAAAATCAGATTTTCTCTTAGATTTTGGAGGGATTTTGAATTTTGAATGAGGAATACTTTTATGAAGAGAATGAGGCTATTTATAGGCAAGAAGGTCATATTTTAAAAATATATCATAACCTCATGTTATCATCTAATAATTTAATATTCAATAAAATATAATTTATATAAATAAATATTAAATTTAGCAAAAAATTTGGCTATTCACATGGGTAAGTCAAAAGTAATCAAATATGGCTCTTAATATATTCAAAGCATGTAACATGCATTCATTATTAAAAAATCATAATGTTTTGAAAATCATAATAAATTCAATTTTAATCAAAAGTGGGTCATGTAACTCTTAAATTAAAGGAAAAAATCCAAGGAATCCGTTGGAGATGAAATCAGATATGAATTCTTTGATTAGAAAATGACTTTGGCTAAAATACAAAATTTTATATATTTTTGTTAATTTTGACATGTGACATTTAAAATTATGATATAATTTATATATAATCATAAATATGTTAGTTATCATATAACCAGCAAATTAAAATTAAAATACTTAATTATATTAAGTAAATAAAATAATTATACTTAATAGTTTTATCATTTATTACTTTGACAATTTTAATGCTATGTATGAACATATAATTGAATGTTAATTAAATAAAGATTTATATAAATTAACCTCATTAAAATAATATTTTAAGTTTGAGCAAATTGATTCATGCCAATGAACTCATATGAATAGTCATATAACCCAAAATATTGTATCTTGAGCTTCACATTATCCTTTTCATTCTTCTACTCTTGCAATTTCCTCAAACATATTTTGAGATGTATTGGATATGTAATTAGCAATTGATATATCTGAAATACATAAAAATATTCATTAGAACATCCAAGCATTTATTTGTTATCATCAAAATTAATCAAATTGAACATGAGGCTAATTAAGCCAACAATCTCCCCCTTTTTGATGATGATAAACTAATGTTGGGTATTGATTTTGATGAAGGTGTAAATTGACCTTTCATCAAAGTTTTTGAAAGAAATTCTATTTAAAAAAAAAAATTTATGCATATGAGATGAATAATGTTGCTCCCCCTAAATGTATGCATTAAATAGACTTAATACTAACCAACATTTTACTCTTCTCCCCTTTTGACAACATCAAAAGTGAGAAACTACATACAATTTTAAATATTAGGATCTAACATTCCAAGCATCTAAAGTATAAAATGTTCTTTTGGTAAGGGTTTTGTAAAATATCTGTAATTTGTAAATTGGTACTAATAAAATTAATATTAACATCACCTTTCAAAACATGATCCCAATAAAATGATGTCTAATTTATATATGCTTGGTTCATGAGTCTTTGGATAGGATTTTTAGTCAAACTAATAGCACTAGTATTGTCATGAACTAGAATGTGATCTTGCTTAATACCAAAATCTTCTAATTATTTGCTTTAACCAAAGGACTTGAGCAACAAACTACTATGTACTCACTCAGTGGATAAAACTACATTTTGTTTCCTGATGACCAAGACACAAGTGATGATCCTAAAATGACATGTGCCGGATGTGCTTTTCTATCTACTTTGCATCTACAAAATCAACATCAGAATAAACAACCAAATCACATGATAAAGAATTTTAGGATACCATAAACTAACTAGTAGTGCTATCAAATACCGAAGATACGATTTGCTATTAAATGAGATTCTTTTGGGTTGGCGAAAATGAGCACACACAAACAAATAGCAAACATAATATCAGACTACTTACAAGGTATAAAAGTGAACCTATCATACTCCTATAAAATTTTTTATCAACAAATTTTCCTAATTCATCTAAATCCAATTTTATAGATGGGCTCATAGGAGTTTTACTAGATTTAAATATTTTCATGTCAAACCCCTCAAGCAATTCATTTATATACTTAGTTTTGAGATGAATGTGCCATTTTCTTGTTGCTTCACTTGAAGACCTAAGAAAAAATTAAGTTCTCCCATCATACTCATTTCAAACTCTTTAGACATCAAAGATGAGAACTCATGGCATAAAGATTCATTTATACTTCCAAATAATATATCATCTACATACACTTGTACCATCAAATCATCATCTATGCTCTTAAGGAATAAGGTGGTATCTACTCGCCTTTCTAAATCCATGATCTATCAAAAGTTACTTAACTATCATACCAAGTACGAGGAGCCTGTTTAAACCATATAAGGCTTTCTTTAATTTATACACATGATTTGGAAAATCAAGGCTCTCAAATCAGGTGGTTGCTCTACAAATACATTTGGTCAATAAATCCATTCAAAATGCACTTTTGACATCCATTTGAAAAAGTTTAAAATTTCTAAAACAAGCATAAGCAAGGAGTAACGATATCTAGTCTTGCTTGGTGCAAAAGATTCTTCAAAATCTATACCTTCAACTTGTGTGCTTGCAACTAACCTAGCTTTATTTCTAATACAACCGAATCATCTAGCTTATTCCTAAGATCCATTTTGTTCCAATGACATTTTGATCTTGGGGTCTTGGGACTAATTCCCAAACATCATTTCTTACAAATTGATTCAACTCCTCTTCCATGGCAATAATCCAAAATTATCATTTAATGCTTCTTCTAAATTTTAGGTTCAACCTCGATAAAATGTTGAATGATCTACAACTTCTCTACTATGCCTTCTAGTCATAACTCCTTTTGAAGGATCTCCTATAATTAGTTCCTTTGGATGATTTTTATTATATTTCCATTCTTAAGGCAATGAATCATCCATATTATCTTCTAAAGATATTTCTTAAATTTATCAATCTCTTCATCAATCACTTCATTTCTAATAGGATCAATCAAATTTTCATCAAAAATAACATGTATTGATTCTTCTACAATCATTTTTCTTTTATTGTAAACTCTATAAGCTCTACTAGAAAGAGAGTATCCTAAGAAAATACCATCATCGATTTGCAATCAAACTTACCTAAATGATCTTTTCCATTATTCAAAATAAAGCATTTACATCCAAATACATGAAAGTGTTCAATCTTAGGCTTCTTTCCAAAAAAAACAATTCATAGGGTGTCTTCTTCAAAATTGGTCTAAAATAGATCCTATTCATTTGCATAACATTATTCTTTATACTTAAAATATTTTGGCAATTTATACTCATCAAGCATAGATCTACTTAATTCAATTAATATTCTATTTTTCTCTCTACTACTCCATTTTGTTGGGGAGTTCTAGGTGCAGAAAAATTATGTCTAATCCCATGTTCATCACAATAATCCTCAAATAATTTATTTTCAAATTCACCATGATCGGTTTGAACCCTATTAATCAAAAGGCCTTGTTCTCTTTGAATATATTTAGAAAACTTTCTAAACTCACCAAAAACATCATCCTTGTAAGTTACAAATAAAACCCAAGTATATCTAGAGAAATCATCAACAATCACAAAACCATAATTTTTCCACCTAAGCTAGTGGTGCTAATGACCAAATAAATCCATGTGCAATAATTCTAGAGTCTAGAAGTAGAAACAATATTTTACTTTTAAATGAGCTTCTAGAATGCTTACCATGAATACATGCATCACAAACATAGTTTGAATGAAAATTTAATTTAGGCAATCCAACTACTAAATCAAGTTTAGCAATTTTATTGAGTGTGTGCATGTTAATATGACATAGTCTCCTATGCCATAACCATATATCATCATGAGTGCTTTTAAAACAAAATAAATTCAAATTCACATCATGAAAGCTATCTAAATCAATGACATAAATATTTTATATATCTTTGTCCTACTAACAAAACATTTTCATTATTTTTTTATAATGCAATATGATGCATGGAATACTACATTCAAACCTTTATCACATAATTGACTAATAGAAATTAAATTATGTTTTAATCCTTCTACTAGAAAACTTTATCTAAAGTGATAGAATTCTTACAATAGAACCAATGCCAATGATCTTTCCCTTTGCATTATCTCCATATGTAACAAATCCTCCATCACTTGATTCTAAAGTTGTGAATTTATTTTTATCTCCTGTCATATGTCTTGAACATCCACTGTCCAAGTACCACATGCCTTCTTTGATTTTGCTTTGAAGGCAATCTACAAAAGAAACTCACATGTTAACTTTTGGAACCCAAACATATTTGGGTCCACATTCTAAATTTGAATAAAGATATCTATCATGGTGTGGTTTGTGTAGTGCTTGTACCTTTTGGTACCCATACATAAGATGATTGCTTAGTGTTTTGTAATTTATAGCAATCAAATGAAATATGCCCTTTTCTATCACAATAGTTGCACCAAACATTAGTGTTTACATATGACTTACGATAATTATAAGGTATATGAGTGGGATGTGTATGATGCAAATAATTCTATTAAATGTTTTCTTGATGAAGTATTATAATGAACTTGTGATTTCAAACTTAATTCTAATCTTACTTTTAACAAGATATTCTCTCTTTCAAGTTTACATACAAGTAAGGAACAATTTAATAAAAAGTATTTTTACTTTTAAATTATCACATTCATTTTTTAAATCACAAAAATGCATATCTAAATTTTTATGTTCTTTTTCTAAGGTTTTGTATTTTCTTTTTAATTTTTTTATATTCAATAACTAAATCATTAAAAGCATCATCTAATTCATCATAAGATATATCATTACATACCTCTTGAGAATCTAAGTCAGATTCTCTATTTGCCATAAGACATATGTTGACCTCTTCATCCATGAGCAAGTACTTGATTCATTTGAATGATTGGCCCATAAAGCGCTTCTTCTTCTTCTTATGGTACTTTTCTCCTTCATATTTTTTATTCTTTTCACATCAATCTCTTTCTTCTTTGATTCAGCAAGTTCTGACGACAATCACCTCTTATGTGTCCAGGCTTTTTACAATGGTAGCAAATGATCCCTTCACACAGGAAATTTCTTAGTTTGAAATTTATAGTTTTAGAATTTTTATACCTTTGATTCTTCTTCCTTAGCAAGTTCCCAAGCCTTTTGGATAGCATGACCACCTCATCACCATCACCATCCGAGCTTGAGGTGTTATGCTCATCACTATCATCAACTTGTAATGCAATGGCTTTTCCTTTGTCCTTCTCCCTTTTTGTTGAGTTATCCATCTTATCCCTTTGAGCAATAATGTTCATGTGCTATCAAAGAACCCAAAAAAAGATCAAGTGGATAAGAAGATAAATCTTAGCTTCACTAATAGTTACTTTAGCTTCCCATTCTTTTGGAAGACATCTAAGAATCTTATAGACTAAGTCTTGATTCCATATGTTTTCCAAAGAATAAATGTGTTAATTATTTTCATGAATCTAGTATACATATCAAAATAGATTGAAGGAGACATATGAAATAACTCATATTCATGAACAAGTCTATTTATGTGAGCATCTTTAACTTCACTAGTTCCTTCATAAGTTATAATGAGTTTATCCCATATTTCTTTTGTTGTACTTAACATAGAAATTTTCATGTAATCATCGGTAATAAAGCACAATGTAAAGTATTACAAGCCAGCATTTAATTCATCAAGTTCTCTTTCTGAATCCATTCCTCAAAAGGTTTTTCTACTTTAATTCCATTTACTTCTCTTGTGGGTGTATGATATTGATGTGTTAACATATACCACATCGTGCATCTTGACCTCTTAAAAATATTTATTTTTCCAATAATCAAATGGTACACTATCTAAAAGTGGAGGTCTATGAGTGGATTGTCCCTCGGTAGTGAACCCTTTGGAAACCTTGTGCCATAGTGAAAAGATCTACTCTTGGATATTAAGCCAATAAAGAGCCTAGGCTCGATACCAATTGTGAGTCACTATAGCACCCAGAGGTGAATTGGGTGATATTAAAAGTTTTAAAACTTAAATCTTAAATTTTAATAGAAAATTAATTTTGATTTTATAATGACAGATACAATTCTTAATGCAACAAAAATAAAAGGCATAAAGTAAAGAGAGACAATAGGCACACAATTTTTTACATGGTTCAAACCCAAAAAATGGCCTAAATCACGCTAGCCACCCTGGCTATGAATCCACTAAATGAAAAAATAGCTTACAAATAGTACTCTCCTCTTGGCAGTACAACCCTCTAATATGTACTCTCTTAGAAAGGGCATACAAAAATAAATTTTACAAAAGAAAAATACAAAATAATAAATTTTGATAAAATAAATCTCACAAATATACCAAGCTATCCAATGATATCACAACTTATAAATGATCACTTTAACTTAAAATTTTGGCAAGATAATATGCTCACTTAATATTGAAATAAATATCTTAAAATGATCTTACTAAGATGTTTAAAAATGATTTCAAAATAAATTTCAGCAAGGAATAATTTATTTTATTTTTAAGATTTTTCAATTAATGCTAATGATTTCAAATACTTAAATAAAATGAGTATATGATAGATCTAAGTATGCTAGTAAGCTTTAATTAAAAAGAGATCTAGTACATATGAAAATAATTTCAGCACAATAATTTATTTTAAATGCTTAAAATATACTTCTAAAACAGATCTAAGAATAAATGATCTTTCAAAATAAGACTAATGAAGAAATATTTCAGAAACCAAATAAATTTGTAGGAAGTTAAAATTTTCAAAGTTGAAATAGATCCTACAAACTATCACAAGAGTTTATCAAAAAAAATGATTGAGAAACTTTGATGTGAAAATAATGTCCAAAGACTAATCCACCAAAAGTATAAATTGGAAAGAATAAATAGATGGTGAAAATAGCATGAACAACTAAAGAGGATTAAAATCAAGAAAACAAACTCAAGTAATTTGAGAAGGCTTGCTTAGTTGAAGATGTTGAAGCTTCCAAACTAAGGATTTGATCTTGCAATATTTGGAGAACACTTGGAAGAAAAATCAAGAGTTTTCTCTTAGATTTTGGAGGGATTTTGAATTTTGAATGAGGAATACTTTCATGAAGAGAATGAGGGCTATTTATAGGCAAGAAGATCATATTTTAAAATATATCATGCAAACCTCATGTTATCATCTAATAATTTAATATTCAATAAAAATATAATTTATATTAAATAAATATTAAATTTAGCAGCAAAATTTGGCTATTCACATGGGTAAGTCAAAAGTAATCAAATATGGCTCTTAATATATTCAAAGCATGTAGCATGCATCATTATTAAAATTCAGCTAATGTTTAGAAAATCATAATAAATTCAATTTTAATCAAAAGTGGGTCATGTAACCTCTTAAATTAAAGGAAAAATCCAAGGAATCTGGAGATGAAATCGATATGAATTCTTTGATTAAAATGACTTTGGCTAAAATACAAAATTTTATATATTTTTTGTTAATTTTGACATGTGACATTTAAAATTATGATATAATTTATATATAATCATAAATATGTTAGTTATCATATAACTAGCAAATTAAATTAAAATACTTAATTATATTAAGTAAATAAAATAATTATACTTAATAGTTTTTATCATTTATTACTTTGACAATTTTAATGCTATGTATGAACATATAATTGAATGTTAATTAAATAAAGATTTATATAAATTAACCTCATTAAAATAATATTTTTAAGTTTGAGCAAATTGATTCATGCCAATGAACTCATATGAATAGTCATATAACCAAAATATTGTATCTTGAGCTTCACATTATCCTTTTCATTCTTCGACTCTTGCAATTTTCTCAAACATATTTTGAGATGTATTGGATATGTAATTAGCAATTAATATATCTAAAATACATAAAAATATTCATTAGAACATCCAAGCATTTATTTGTTATCATCAAAATTAATCAAATTGAACATGAGGCTAATTAAGCCAACAAGATGTAATTAACTATAGAGGCTTACCTCCATATGGAACTTAAGAACTTGGTTTAATATAAACCTTACTTTATTAAAATCTATAAAGTGGGGAAAATCTCTAGTACATTTGAAGAATCATGTCTTAGTAGTTCTTATTATGATTACGTCCATTAGGTGATGCTCTATCTTTGGTTAGTACATTACCTAAATGTTGTGCCATCAACTCAAAAGTACCACACCTGCTAGCTGGTGTCCCCTCCCAATAAAAATAAGTTCCATAAGGCCCTCTCACCTTGTTCATTGAATCCTCTCAACATCATCCTTTCTTGGGTTGGAGATTTCAATCTAGAGTAGCAAGGGTTCTCATAATGACTGATATACCTAGGTCAACAAACTCTAGAATCATGACATCCACAAGAATGTGAAGAGGTGGTTGTGCTTTCTGTAAAGAGTAAGTTTTCATTGGAATGTAACTAAATAAAAACATAAACCTAAAATAAAACATAAATAAATAAAAAATAAAACAATAAACTAAAAAAACCTAAACATAAAATAAAAATAAAATAAACCTAAATCTACACAAAATAAACTAAATTAAAATAAATAAAATAAAACTTAAAGTAAATAAAATAAAATAAACTAAAATAAAACCTAAAAATAAACCTAAAAATAAAAACCAAAACCTAAAACTAAACTTAAAATTAAAAAAAACTTAAAAAAATAAAATAAAAAAATAAAACTAATAAAAAAATAAACTTAAACTAAACCTAAAATAAAATAAAAATAATTAACCTAAATAAATAAATTAAACTAATAAAAATAAAATTAAAGTTAAATCAAAAATAAAAAATAAAATAAACTAAAATAAATAAATAAAATATAAATCTAAACCACTTTAAATAATAAATAAATAAATAATAATAATAAAAAAAAACCATAAAAACTAAACTCTAAACCTAAACTATAAACCCTAAAACCAAACCCTAAATCAAAACCCAAAAACTAAACCAAAACCAAATAAACTAAAAATACAAACCAAAACTGACATAAACCAAAAAACTAAATAAACCTAATAAATCCTAAATAAACTAAAACTAAACCCTAGCCACTAAAAAACTGAACTAAACCCAAATAAACCACTGATAATCCTACCCAACCCACAGGCCACTAAAACTGACTAAAACTGACCCTAGGCCCTAAACCTAGAGCCTCCTAATGACCCTAACCTCTAAAACCTAAAAACCCTAGGCCACAACCCTGAATAAACTGAAAACTATGACTAATAACTAAAATAAAATAATAAATAACCTAAACCTAAAATAAGATAAATAAATATAAAAAGAATAAATAAACCTAAACCTAAAATAAAATAAATAAAAATAAAATAAAATAAAACAAAATAATAAAAATAAAGATAAAATAAATACCTAAAATATAAAATAATCTAATAAAACCTAATATCTAAATAAATAAAAAATAAATACCATAAACTAAAATAAAATCTACTAAAATAATAAAATAAAAATAAATAAATAAACTAAAAAAATAAATAACACTAAAATAAATTTAAACCCTAAAACTAAATAAAATAAAATAAACTAAAATAAACCTAAACTAAACTAAAAAATAAAACCTAAAATAAACCTAAAAATAAAACCTAAAACTATAAAAAATAAATAAAACTTAAAGAACCTAAAATAAAAAATAAATTCTAAACCAAAATATAAATAAAATAAAACTCACTAAAAATAAACCTTAAAAAAACTTAAAAAATAAACTAAATAAAACCTAAACTAAAATAAATAAACCTAAAATAAATAAACTAAAATAAAAAATAAAAATAAATAAATAAAATAAATAAAAATAAAATATAAAATAAACAAAATAAAAAAAATGTTGAATGTGGTTATTCAATATAAAAAAATAAAACCTACCCTAAAACCCTAGGCCCTAATATAAACCTAAAAACTCCTAAACCTACTACTGAGCCCAAACCACACTGGCCAAATAATAAAAATCATAAACTAAATAAAATAAAATAAAATAAATAAACCTAAATAAAATAAATAAAAATAAAATAAAAAAAAACCTAAATAAAACTTAAACATAAATAAAATAAACCTAAAAATAAAATAAAATAAATAAAACCTAAAAGAACTAAAATAAAATAAACCTTAAATAAAACCAAAAATAAAATAAAAAAAGTAAAATAAATAAAAATAAAATAAGCATAAAATAAAATAAAATAAAAACTAAATGAAAACCTAAAATAAATAAAAATACCTAAACTAAACTAAAAAAAAACTATACCAAATAAACAAAATAAAACAAACAACTAAACTAAAACAAATAAGAAAAAATTATAAAACCTAAACCAAAACCTAAAATCAACAAAACATAAACCTAAATAAAATAAACTAAAATAAAATAAACCTATTCCATAAAAAATAAAACTTAAAATAAACCTAAAATAAAAACCTAAACCTAAACTAAAAAAATAAAATAAAAACCAAAACTTAAACCTAAAAATAAAAAATAAAAAACCTAAACATAACAATAAATAAAAATAAAATAAATTAAAAAATAAACATAAACTAAACCTAAATAAACCTAAAAAATAAAACAAAAAATAAACTAAAATAAAATAAACTAAAATAAATTAAAATAATAAATAAATTAAAATAAAATAAAAAAAAAAATAAATAAAATAAAACTTAATAAACCTTAACTAATGAACTTAATTTAAAAAAAACCTAAACCCTAAAATAACCATAAACCCTAAAACTAAAAAAAACCCCAAACTAAAATTAAACCCAAAAAATCAAAACCCACTAAACTGATGCCTAACCCTAAACCCAAATAAATCTGACCAAAACCCTAAAATTTAAAAAGCTAAAATATAAACTAAATAAAACCTAAATAAATATAAAAACCTAAATAAAATAACAAAATAAAATAAAATCACTAAAACCTAAACTAAACCAAAATAAAATAAAATTAATAAAATATAAACTAAGTAAATAAAATAAAAATAAAACTAAATAAATAAACTAAATGTAAAATAAAAGAAAATAAAATGAACTTAAAATAAAATAAAACAAAAATTAAATAAAATTTAAAAAAAAAAAAATAAATAAAATAACTTAAAACTAAAATAAAAAACTAAACCTAATCCTAAATTAAATCAAATAAATAAACTAAAAACCTAAACCCAAACTAAAATAAAACCTAAATAAAAAAAAAACTAAGATAAATAAAAAAAATTAAAAAAAATAAAATAAACCAAAAAACCTAAAAATAAGTAAAAAACTAAACTATAAACCTAAACCCAAACCTAAAAAAATAAACTAAATAAAAATCCAAACTAAAATAAAAAAATGTAAAATAAATAAAACTAAATATAAATAAAATAAAAAAATAAAATAAAATTAGCTAAATAAACTAAATAAATAAACTAAATAAAAATACCCTAAATAAATTATAAATAAATAAAACCAAAAAATAAAAAATAAAGCATAAATCATAAACTAAAAACTAAAAGCTAAATCCTAAACTCTATAAAAAAATTAAACCCCAAATAAAAAAAAAAACTTAAACCTAAAGTAACAAAATAAACAAAAATAAAAAACCACAAACTTAAAAAAAACATAAACCCCAGAAAAAATACATCATACCAACTAAAATAATCTAATAGGCTAAAAATAAAATATAACTGGTATATGGAGGTGGTGGTTAAATTATGGAAAAAAATACAGGTGGTAAGATATATGATGGTGGATCCTACTAATCAAGATGTGAACTAAAAAAGAACAATAATCCAATCAAGCATATGGAACTATGCCTTTATAGTAAAAGTTCAATTATATTTGATTTATTTAATTTTATCTATTCTTCTTGGACTTGTGTTACTTAAAATAAAATGAAGAAATGTTGATTATTTGTTCCTAAAGAAAAAAAACCAAAACCCTAAATAAATAACTAAATAATAAATCTAAACCTATAAAATATAAAAAAAAATACCCTAAAAAACTACCTAAACTAATATAAACCCTAAACCTAAATAACCAAAATAAAAAATAAACTAAACTATAAATAATAAGCTCTAAAAAACCCCAAATAAATCACTAAACTACTAAACTAAACCTAAAAAACTAAAAAACCCTACCTAAATACTAAAAAAAAAAAAAACCTAATACTAATAACTAAAAAAAATAAAATAAATAAATAAATGAACTAAATAATAAAATAAATAAATATAAATATAAACATAAACTAAAATAAAATATATAAATTATTTAATAAAATATATTAACTAATAAAAAATAAAATAAAATAAAATAAAAAAATAAATAAAATAAAAAATAAAACTGAAATAAAAAATAAAATAAAACCTAAAATATACTAAAATAAAAAAATAAAAACTAAATAAAAACTAAAATAAAATAACAAACCAAAAAAAATAAAACATAAAAATAAATAAAAAAAAATAAACTAAAATAAAAAAAAAAAAAAATTAAACCTAAAATAAAAATAAAATAAACAAAATAAAAATAAAACTAAACTAAAATAAATAAAACCTAAACTAACTAAAACTAAATAAAATAAAATAAACTAAAAATAAACTAAACATAATAAAAATAAAAAATAAACTAAAATAAAACCTAAACAAAACCTAAAAAAAAATAAAATAAAACCAAATAAAATAAAAATAATAAAACCTAAAATCTATAAAATAAATTAAAATAAAACTCAACTAAAAAAAATAAACATATAACTAAATAAACCTAAAAAATAAAAAATAAAAAACTAAATAAAATCATAAACCAAAAAATAAATAAATTAAAACTAAATAGATAAAAGAAAACATATAAAAATAAATATAAAACTAAATAAATAAACCTAAAAAATTATTTTAAAAAAAAATAAACCTTGCTAATAAACCCTAAAACCCTACCAAAAAATAAAATAAAACTAAAACCCTGACCCTAAAAACCCTAAATAAAGCTAAAAAAAATGACCTACCCTGACCCAACCCTACCTAAATAAATGAACTTAAACCTAAAATAAAATAAAACTAAATAAATAAAACTAAACCTAAACTAATAATAAATAAACTAAAGTGATAAACTAAAAAATAAAACCACAAAATGACCTAAAATAAACCTAAGACCTAAAAAAAAAAATAAAATAATAGAAATACCTAAACCTAAAAATAAATAATTAAACTAATCCTTAAAATAAAATAAAAAAATAAAAATCAACTAAATATAAACATAAAATAAACTAAAGAAAATAAATAAAATGAAAACCTAAAAAATAAATAAAGATAAACTAAACTAAAATAAAATATAAAAATAAAACTAATATAAATAAAAATAAAAATAAACTAAAATGAATAAAATAAAATAAATAAACCTAAAACTATAGTTTTACTTAATTAAAAAAACCAGACCTATAAACCCTAAACCACAACTAAACATAACCCTAGGCCAAAAAACTAAATCCTAAACCTAAAATTAACCTAAAAAAACCTAAAAAAAACTAAAATAACCCAACCTAAATAACTAAAAAAAATAAAACCCAAAATAAATATAAAAATAAAATATAAAAAAATCTTCACTAAATGGATAAATAAAATAAAATAAAAACCTAAACTAAAACCTCAACCTAAACCTAAAATAAAATAAAATATAAAATAAACCAAATAAAATAAATTAAAACTAAAAAAAAAAAATCAAGTAAAATAAAATAAAAACATAAACAAAATAAAACTAAACATAAAATAAAATAAAATAAACTTGAAATAAAATAAAAATAACAAAACCTAAACCTACAAAATAAACCTAAAATAAATAAAAATAAAACCTAAACCCTAAATAAAAACCTAAACCTAAATAAAAATATTGAATAAAAATAAAAGACTAAACCTAAAATAAACTTAACTAAAATAAATATAACCTAAATGCAAACCTAAAAAAGTAAATAAAATAAAATAAACTAAAATAAACCTAATCCTAAACTAAAAACATAAAACCTAAGTAAACTAAAATAAAACCTAAACCAAAAAAAATAAAATAAAATAAACCTAAAAAAAATAAAACCATAAAGATAAAATAAAAATAAATCTAAAAAATAAACCTAAACCTAAAAAATAAAGTAAATAAAATACCTAAAATAAATAAATAAAACTAAACTAAATAAAATAAAAAAATCAAAATAAAATAAATAAAATAAACTAAACTAAACTTCTTGGTTTGAATTTAAAAAAACCATAAACTAAATAAAATAAACCCTAAACCTATAAACCTACAACCCTAAACCTAAAACCTAAATCTTAAATGAACCCTAACCCTAACCTAAACCCTAAAGATAAACTAAAAACCAAAACCAAACTAAACCCTAAAATAAAATAGTAAACCCTAAAACTAAAACCTAAAAAAAATAAATAAACCTAAAATAAAATACTAAATAAAAATAAAATAAAATTAAAAATAAAATAAATTAAAACTAAACTAAAACAAACCTAAAGAAATAAAATAAAAATAAATAAAATAAATAAGAAAAACTTAAACTAAATAAAATTAAAAATAAACCTAGAATAAAAAAACCCAAATAAAATAAGACTAAATGTAAAATAAAATAAACTTATAAAAAAATAAACTAAATAAAATAAAATAAAATAAAACATACCCTATAAAAAATACAAATAAAATAATAAACAAAATAAAATAAACTAACCTACTAAAATAATCTAAAACTAAAATAAAATAAAACTAAACCTAAAATAAACTAAAACTAAAACTAAATAAAATACTAAAAATACCTAAAATAAAAAATAAAAACCAAAATAAACCAAAAAAATAAAACAAAAATAAACCTAAAATAATAACCTAAAACATCTAAAATAAATAAATAAATAAAAATAAAACCAAATAAAATAAAACCTAAACCTAGTAATAAAATATAACTCTAAAATAATCTTAAACTTACCTAAAATACAAAATAAAAACTAAAATAAATAAACTTGATTAAATACTAAACTATAAAAAATAAATATAGTAAATAAACAAATCAAAATAAACTAAATAAACTATCTTAATTTTAAACCATACCCAAATACTAAACCCTAAATTAACCTATAACCTTCCCTCCCTAAACCTAAACCCTAAACCCCAACCCAGCATAACCTAAATCTACCCTACCTAAACCCACCCAACCCTAAATCTACCTAAACCCTATAAACCTAAATCTAAACCACAAACTAAACTAAATCCCAAAACTAAAAATAAACCAAACTTAAGCTAAACCCAGAATGGGCAAAATCTTGAGGTAAAAACATCAACCATGCTCTCTAGATCGATGGAGGATTAAAGGCAGCATCACGTGGTGGTGGATCGAGGTGATGGTGGATATGGATATGGTGGTTGGAGTAGTGGTGGTCATGGAGGCGAGAGGAATGATGGAGGTTACAACCATGATGGTGGCAAAGAGATCAAGATGGTGTATCCTTCACTTAAAAGGCATTATAAGGAAATAGAATGGCGATCTAGGCTTATGAATTGTGTTTTTATAAAAAGACTAATTATAATTTTGATTTGCTCTAGCTCATCTACATCATTGTGTCTTGCAAACTTGGTGTGCCTTGGTTGAAATCAAAAAAGAAAATTGAATCATTTGTTTCTATTAAATAACTTTGAACCCTAAACAAAACCCTAAACTAAACCTAAAAAACATAAACCCTAAACCCTAAACTAACCCTACCAAAACCTAAACCAAAATCATAACCCAAAATAAACCTAAACCTCTAATAACCTAAAATAACTAAACCTAAACCTAATATAAACCTAAAATTAAAATACTTAATAAAACTAAACCTAAACCTACCTAAATCCTAAATAAAATAATCCTATTATGACTACCTAAATCCCTAAACCTGGACTTTAAAAACCCAAAATCTAAAACACAACTATAAAGAAATATCTTAAACTGAACCTCTAAAACCTAACTACACTAAACCAAAACCTAAACCCTAAATATATGAAATCTCTAAATCCTAATGTCTAAATACCCTAACCCTAAAATAAAATATAAATAAAGATACTAAAAATAAAAATCCTAAATCCCTAAATCTAAATAAAAATAAAAAACCTAAAAAAAAACTAAATATACATAATAAATATAAAAACCTAAACCTAAAATAAATAAATAAATAAAATAAATAAAACATTACATACCTAAAAAAATAAAATAAAATAAACTAATAAAAATAAACTAAACTAAAATATACCTAAACTAAACTAAAAATAAAATAAATCTTAAAACTAAATAAAATAAAATTATAAAAAAAGTAAACCTAAAATATAATAAAATAAAACTAAAAACCTAAAAAAAATAAACCTAAAATAAAATAAAAAAAAAACCTAAACCCAAATTAAAAAAACCTAAAAAAGTAAAAATAAAATAAACAAAATAAAAAAACTTAAACCTAAACAAAATAAACTAAACTAAAATAAATAAAACCTAAACCTAGACCTAAAGTAAACTAAACCTAAACCTAACCCTAAACTAAATAAAATAAAATAAACTAAAAATAAACCTAAACCAAAACTAAAAAATAAAACCTAAAAATAAACCTAAAATAAAAATCTAAGGTGTAAAAGATTCATTTTAAGGTGTAATGTAAGATAATATATTATATTAAAGAATATTAAAATATAATGTACATAACAATATTACTTCACATATATATGAATGTGGTGGTGTGTTACTAATGTTATTGTACATTTTAGTTTGTTCTAGTTTTGTTATAATACTGTGGTGAATAAATTCCCATTGAGGAGTCACCTTTCAAATCTATTGGTTAGAAAAGAAACAGGAGACCTTATAGAAATTTGTGTTTTTTTTAGAATGCCATGTAGATTAGTAGATGTACTTATTCAAGTGATCAAATACGTCATCAAGGAATAGTGTACTGTCTCAAAAGACAGAAGTCACTACTCTTTAATGGACCTAATCACCTCAATAAAGACCCCTAAGGATGATGGGTCTACATATGTACCATAGATTCTTCCCCTACTTCACATGAAAAAGTAATGTAGGGTTTATTTTAAACTGAGTTCATTAAGTTACCTATAAAGGCCAGCCCCCATGGTTAATTACATCCTAAGGGATAGGATCCCTTAGGAAAACTCTTGATTAAGGTAAATGATCATTATCATTGAAGATTTCAATAGGAAGGACAATCAATCAATTGGTTTATTTTGAAGATCAACTGGGATTGGTCAAAAGAGGGAGTTATTATCGAAGCCAAAATGGAAGATAAGTAAGAGATTCTCATGATGCTAGGAAACCTAGAGAGCATCTCAAACTATCATATAATTGGGCTTTATATTTTAGAAATTGATTTAGTTTGATTGAGTTGGATCTTTTCATTAGAAATTTAGGACTTAAGATCTCTTAACACAAGATTAAGGAAATGCCTAAGTGGTGAGGAATTATGCATATGGCCCAAAAGGGGCAACCTAAATCTAGGAGCTTGGTGAGGGCAGCACAACTAAATCCCAAGGCTAAAATGGGTTTTTGGTTTGCTTGCACAAGAGAGGACAAACCACCTGATAGCTTGGACTTACAACTGCCTGGGTGTGGCCGCCAACTAACTCCTCCTATGTTTTAAATACATGTAGGCAAGTCTTTATGATTATGCAAGATAGCTAGGTTGTTTATTTATTATAAAGAGACTAAGTCCTTAAACTCACACCCTAAAGAGACCAGATCATGTGTCTTGTTACCTTGGTTGTTGGTGGATGAGATGGTTTCTTCTCTCGCTTTATTCTATTTTCTGCAATAGTTGGTTTGTTGGCTCTCCTCTTGAACTTGAATTACTTTTTGTTGGTTTTTCATGGTTGGATGGATGGCCTTTCTAGTGGGAATTATTGTTGGTTGTTGCCTTTCTGAACCTTCTTTTGAATAATTTCCTGGCTACTTTTTGGGTTTGTCTTCTAGTTCCTTGTTGTTTATTGCTAGATCCTTCTTTTGCCTTGGTTTTTTTTCATTTGGTTATTCTCCTGGATTAGCCTCTAGTGCATTATTTGCACATTTTATGTTGTTATTATGCTTCATGTCGGGTTAGTCTTTTGTCTTTGGGAAGTTTGGTTTTTTATGTTGGCTACTAATATTTCCTTTCTATGGTTGTTGTGCTTCTTTTGGACCTCTATTTTATGGTACTTTATCAGTTTTCTACTTTTCCTTGTCTGCTAGGGATGCTTCTTTTATTGGTTACATATTATGGGTTGTTCTTTGGTGGTTGCCTTATGGCTATTTTACGTAGCTCATTTGGTTGGAGGACTTTTAATTGTCCTTGGAATCTTGGTTGGTTGATTTTTTCCTTGTTGGTCTTTTCCTTCTTCTTGGAAAATTTGTTGGAGCCTTTTGCTATGTTGGTTGAACCTTTGTTGATCCTTTTGGATTGGAATTTTTGGTTTTTGGTGGTTGGTGGCTGCCTTTGGTCCCCTTTTGTGAGGCTATCTTGTCTTCTATTGATTTGCACTGGCTGCAGCTTATGTTTCCTTCAGTTGATGGTTTCATTTATGAGATGTTTAATAATTTGTGGTTTCTCACCCTGGTTTGGCTTGGTGACTACTACTTGTTGGGACTTTGGCTTGAGGGCTCCTATCTTGGTTGTGTTGGTTGTTTCTCTATTAATAAACATGGGTTTGGTGCTTGTTGATTGCTGGTTCTGGTTTCTGGTTTGGAGCTTGGATTGGTATTTGGATAATGGTTGTTGTTGGTGTTTTTCACTTTATTCTAGCCTCTCGTTGGGTTATTGTGATTAGTTTGTTGTGGTTTTTGTTTGGTGGTTTGGCTGCTAGCTAGTTGTTGGCTGGTTTTTCTTTGTTAAATGGTGCAGGATCTAGAACACTATGGACTGCTGACCTTGGATGTTTGCTTGTATCAGGTATGTTGGCTATGATGGCTTTAATGTTACTCACCTATTCTTTCTGGTTGGTAGCATTGCATATGATTGTAACCCTTCTTTATGAAGTTTGGATGCTCATATGCATTGTTGCCCCTTGAGATGATTCTAACTGAGCTTGAGCATTCTCTTTATCAACGCTCTCCTTTTCCTCTCTTTATCATTATCCTTTTTTAGCTATGAATATCTCCTTTGTAGTGTGTTGCTGATTTATTTTATAGGTTGGAACTTTACATAGGGAATGGTCATTACTCTGTCAACCCAAGTGTTGTTACTATGGATCTTGTTAATCTTGCTTTCTCAAAGAAATCTTGAACTACTGTTGACTCATTCTTTTACTATTTTCAATATTTATTTTAGTCTTACTCTGTTTCTTTTTCTCTTGTGATTTTTAGCTATTGTATTTGCTCTTTTGTTTTGTTCTCTTTTTCTAATGTACTTAGATGACAGTTTAGCTCTTTAGGTTTCTTGTAGCTTTGAGAGGAGCAGAATTTTAGAGCTTTAACCCAGAACATTGTATCTTTTCCATGGTAATAAAATTCTAACATCCCCCCCCACCCCACCCAAAAAAACCCTAAACTCTAAACCCTAAACCTAAATCTAAATAACCCTAAAACTAAACCACTAAACCACACCTAAACATTAAACCACAGAGCCACAAAGTGCAAACCACACAAACCTTAAACCTAAAACTTAATGCAACCACAGAAAACTCTACCTAAACCCTAAAAGCTAAACATTAAACCCTAAACCCTAAAGGCTAAACAATAAACCCTAAACCCTAATTATAAAGCCTAAACCCTATAAGCATAAAACCTAAAAACCTAAACACTAAGCCCTAAACCCTAAACTTCAAACCCTAAACCTAAACCTAAAGTAAATAAATAAATTAAAAATTAAACTTAAACCATAAAGCCTAATAAACCTAAACCTAAACCTAAACTCTAAGAAAGGGCAGAACCTTGACGATAGGAACATCATCGTCAACCAAGCTCAGTCTAGATATGGTAGTGGAGGTGAAGCAAGGCAGCTCAGTGGTGGTGGGGATCGAGGTGCTAGTGGATATGGAGGTGGTGGTCGAGCGGGTGGTTATGGAGGTGGGAGGAGCAATGAAAGTTACGCCATGGTGGTGAGGGATGGATGTGGATCCCGCTACTTGAGATCGAGGTGGTTCAAAAGAAGAAACCAAGAACATCCAATCTTCATATATGGAACTGTCTACAGTAGATGGTTCTAGTTATCTGAGGTTTTGATTTGCTCTATGCGTGCTCAATTTTGATCTATATTATCTCTTGTATCTTAAAAAATTTACTATGTTACTTGGTTGATGAAATCAAAAAGAAGAAATATTTAATAGGAATTTATTCTCTATTAAAAAAAACTCTAACCTAAACTAAAACTTGAACCCTAAACCAAAAATTTAAACCCTAAACCCTAAACCCTAAAACCTAACATTAAACCCTAAACCCTAAACCCTAAACCCTAAACCTAAAACCCTAAACCCTAAACCCTAAACCTAAACTAAACCTAAACCCTAAACCTAAATCCTAAACCTAAAACCCTAAACCTAAACCAAACTAACCTAAACCCTAAACCCTAAAAAGCTAAAAACCTAAACTAAATAAAACCTAAAAAAATAAATAAATAAAACCTAAACCAAAATAAATTAAAACATAATAAATTAAAAACCTAAACTAAAACTTAAACCAAAACCTAAACATAAACCTAAACCTATAAAGAAAATAAAATAAAAAAATTAAAATAAAATAAAATAAATAAAAACATAAACTAAACTAAAAAATAAAATACCTAAATAAAATAAAAACTAAAACTAAAATAAAAATAAAAAAAATAAAACTAAAAATAAACCTAAAAAATAAATAAAAAGTAAAACTTAAACCATAAACCTAAAAAAAACCCTAAACCTAAAATAAATAAAAATAAACCTAAAGCTAAACTAAAATAAATAATACCTAAACCTAAAAGAAAATAAATTATACCTAAACCTAAACTAAAAAAATAAAACCTTAAAATAAATCTAAAACCTTAACTTAAAAAAATAAAATAAAAATCTAAACCTAAACCTAAAATAAAAAATAAAACCTAAACCTAAAAAATAAAATAAAAATAAAACTAAACTAAAATGAACCTAAACCAAAACCTAAACTTAAAAAATAAACTAAAATAAAAAACCTAAATAAAAATAAAAATAAATAATAATAACAAACAAAAAAACTAAATAAACTAAATAAACCTAAACCTACGAGTTTACCTAATTTAAAAAAATAAAAATGAATAAAAATAAAAATAAAAGAACCCTAACCCTAAACCCTAAACCCTAAAACCTACAACCTTAAACCCAAAACCCTAAAATAAAAATAAAATAAAAAATAAGACCTAAAAATAAAATAAATAAATAAAAACTAAACCTAAATAAAATAATAAAATAAAACCTAAACTAAAACCCAAACCTAAACCTAAAAATAAAATAAAATAAATAATAAAAACTAAACTAAATTAAAATATATAAAAACATAAACTAAATTAAAAAAAATAAACCTAAAAAACCTAAATAAAATAAAAACAAAATGTAAAATAAAAATTAAACAAAACTAAATAAAAACCTAAACCTAAAAAAATAAACCTAAAAATAAATAAAATAAATAAATCCTAAATCCTAAACTAAAAAAAGCCTAAACCTAAAATGAACAAAATAAAATAAACTTAAACCTAAACTAAAAAAATAAAACCTAAAAATAAACCTAAAATAAAAACCTAAACCTAAAAAAATAAAATAAAAACCTAAACCTAAACCTAAAAATAAAAAATATAACCTAAACCTAAAAAATAAAATGAAAGTAAAAATAAAATAAAAAATAAACTAAAACCTAAACCTAATCCAAAAAAATAAACTAAACTAAAAAACCTAAACAAAATTAAATAAAAATAAAAAATAAACCTAAATAAAAATAAAAAATAAAATAAACTAAAATAAATAAAAAAATGAACTATATAAACTAAATAAACCTAAACCTACCATTTTACTTAATTTAAAAAAAACCTAAACCTAAAATAAACCTAAACCCTAAACCTTAAACCCTAAACCTAAAACCCTAAACTAACCTAAACTAACCCCCCTAAACCTTAAACCCTAAACCTAAAACCCTACAACCCTAAACCCTAAACCATAAACCCTCAAAACCCAAAACCCTAAATCCTAAACACTAAATCCTAAATCCTAAACACTAAACCCTTAGCCTTAATCTTAAACCCTAAATCCTAAACTTATTTTACTTTTTTGGCCTAGTTGTTATGTTTTGACATCTTGCTTTTGGGTTGTTTTGCAAACTTGGTGGTTCCTTTTCCTTTGGCTTAGTATTTTATTTATTTGCCTTCTTCTACCTTGTTACTCATTGGGTGGATGAGATGGTTTTTGCTCTATCTTTATTCTTTTTTCTACATTGGTTGGTTGGTTGGCTCTCCTCTTGAACTCAAATTACTTTTGCTGGTTCATGGTTTCATTTATGAGTTGTTTAGTGATTTGTGGTTGCTCACCCTAATTTGGCTTGGTGACTGCTACTTGTTGGGACTTTATCTTGGGTGCTCTTATCTTTGTTTTATTGGTTGTTTCTATGTTAATTGGCATTGGCCTAGTGCTTATTGATGGTTGGTTCAAGTTTTTCCTGGTTTATATCTTGGATGGGTATTTGGATAATGTATGTTGTTGGTGTTCTGACTTTGTTCTAGCCTCTCTCTAGGTTATTGTGATTAGTTTATTGTAGTTTTTGTTTGATGGTTTGGCTGCTAGCTAGTTGTTGTCCAATTGCTCTTTGTTTAATGGTGCAGGATCTAGAACTCTACAGACTATTGGCCTTAGATGTTTACTTGTATTAGGTATGATGGCTATGATGGCTTTGATTTTACTTACCTCTATCTCTGGTTGGTAGCAATACATATGATTGTAACCCTTCTTTATGAAGTTTGAATGCTCATATGTATTGTTGCCCCTTGAGATAATCCTAATAGAGCCTGATCATTCTCTTTCTCAGCTCTCTCCTTTTCCTCTCATTTTCCTTATCCTTTTTAGCTATGACTTTGGCCTTTATAGTGTTTTGCATGTTTCTTTTACAGGTTGGAACTTTATAGATGGAATGGTCTTTACTCAGTCAACCCAAGTGTTCTTACTGTGGATCTTGCTTATCTTGCTTTCTCAAAGATATCATGAACTATTCATCTTTTTTACTATTTTAAGGATTTGTTTTACTTATGTATTTTTCTTATGCTTTCTAGCTACTCTATTTTCTCTTTTATTTTCTTTTCTAATGTACTTAGATGGGAGTTTAGCTTTTATGTTTCTTATAACACTAAGAAGAGAATTTTAGAGCTTTACCCCTTTTAAGGACATTGTATCTTTTTCTTTTTATGGTAATAAAATTCTAACTTTCCCATAAAAAAATCCCTAAACCCAAAACCCTAAACCATAAACCCTAAAGCCTAAACAACCCTAAACCTTGAAACCCTAAACCCTAAACCCTAAACCCTAAACCCTAAACCCTAAACTTTAAACTCTAAACCCTAAACCCTAAAATCCTAAACTCTAAATACTAAACCCTAAACCCTAAACTAACCCCTAAACCCTAAAGCCTAAACACTAAACCCTAAACCCTAAACACTAACCATAAACCCTAAACTCTAAAAGCATAAAACCTAAAACCCTAAACACTAAACCCTAAACACTAAGCCCTAAACCCTAACCCTAAACCCTTAACCCTAAATAAGCCCTAAGCCTAAACATAAAGTAACTAAATAAATTAAAAAATAAACCTAAAACCTAAAACCTAATAAACTGAAACCTAAACCTAAACCCTAAGAATGGGCAGAACCTTGATGATAGGAACATCACCATCAACCAGGCTCAGTCTAGATCTGGTAGTGGAGGCGAAGGCAGAGGCGGTGATTATTATAATGGTGGTTGGGGATCTGGAGTTGCTGGTGGATGTCGAGGTGGTGGTCAGAGTAGTTGTGGTTATGGAGGTAGGAGGAGCAATGAAGGTTATAGCCAAGGTTATGGCAGAGGGAGAGATTGGGGATATGATGGTGGATCCCGCTACTCGAGAGGTCGGGGTAATTCTGATGGGAAGTAGAAAAACTGAAGAATGGTCGATCTCATCTGCTGCTTATGGAACTGTGTCTTTATAATAGAGAGGGTTCTACTTATTTACCTAAAAGGTTCAAATGAGACAAAACCAAATAAAACCCAAATCAATTTTAGTCAAAGCCACCAATCAACTTCAAATTCATCATTGAATATATTTCAACCATCCATAGCCTCAATTGGTCCAAATTGACTTGACCAAACCACTTAACCCAAAGTGACCTAAAAAGCCCAACTAGACCAAACATCAATAAAACTCTCATTATATCAAAATAAGCTATCAAATTTCTTCATTGATGATTGTAGGTCACTATTGAACACTCCACTACAATCATTTAGACCTAAGCCAAAACCCAAGCTGACCCAAAGTGACCTAAATTAGGCCTAATCATGTTCTAAGCTAAATTAATTGCAGTCAATGACTCTAATCAAACATAAATTGGATATTCAACATGACTCAACCATAAATTGAAGCCAATTTAACCTAATTAAGCCAATTTGACCTCTTGACCCAAGTTGATTTGACCTAAAGGGAGGGACAAATCCAAATTGATTGAAATCAATGCTTTTAATATTAGATCCAATTGGATGAATTTACAATTTGGTCCCAATTTTTTGTCAAATTGAACCATTAATCCATCAATTATTAATATTTGTCAATTTTGATTTAATTGGGCTTCATCTCTTTAAATAGCTAAAACTTCAAAAATTACCTGGTATGAAAATCACAATGATAAACCCATTTTGGTCTTCAAAATTTAAATAAAATAAATCCCCTAATTAATATTTAATGAATGATTTCTTTAATTAAAGTTTAAAGCAGTCCAATTACTTTTATGATAAATTACTTGGCTAATTAATTTCAAATTTGACATGTTGATTTTATGGGATGTCTTCTACCTCCCATATTTTTCTTGAATTATTTATGTGGTTTGAGAAATTCCAAAATATCAATCCTAATTACCCTCTTTAAATGATTTAATAATTATTATAAATAATGAAAAGTAAAATTAAGTAAATAATGTTAATTAATTAATATAAATAGTGGATAACATGAGAAATTAGGACCCCTTTATTTATTATTTCCAAATGTATTTCTTAAAGGGTTTAATTAATATGTCTAAATTAAAAAATTAATAATGAAATTTAAATGAAATCAATTTAAGTAACTCAAGTAAATCCATTAATCCCTTTATGTGTTTTAACATAAAGTCATTAAAGAAATTATGATTTTTCTATTGTGTGGGAAAATCATAAGAATATTTATCTTAAATCTTTTCTTCTTTAATTTAATTAATTCTTAAACATGAGCCTAATTTTATTAGATATTTTAGGTGCATTGCAAATTTTATTTTTCCAAAGCATTTCATTTAAGGCTATTGTTTAGGTATTAATTAAATTAAAAAAAAGCTTGGGAAGGATGATCAAATTGATATAATTAATAGATTGGACTTAATTAATCCATAAAATATATTTAATCTTCCTTTAACATATTAAATAACCAACATGGGATGGGGTGAATTCTAAATATTTTTCTCCTCATTAGGTTTCAAAACTTGAATATTAAAATTAAACATTAAAGAGACTTTGATTAGATTTAATATTTATCTAACTTGATTATCCTTAGGTTCTAACAAAATCAAGTATATGGGTGATATTCAATTATTCCTTTCAATTATCATAAATATGCATGTCATGTGCTTCATGTATTCACATTTTAAAGTTAAAGAATATAATTGCATTTAAATTGATTAGTCAAGCATTATTATATGGTGTGGCTATTATCATTAATCTCAAACTATTTTAAAATTATATGTTAATTGTGAATTAAATAATTTGAAGCTTAAATCAATGCTTATTATAAATAATTAGTTATGTGAAAATAAAATGTTCATTTACTTGTAATCAAAAGATAGTAATTGATGGTTTTATTACTATATTCATACTTATGTATTCATGTATTTGAATTGGCAAGTATATAATCTAGACATCTCAAGAATATGAGGTTTTAAGTAGCCCTAAGGAGGTTTTAGATAATCTCACTTCCCTGGTTTAATAATGGCACATACTTGAATAACTTCATTTATGTGTATGTATATATTAGAATATAAAGTTAAACCTTTTTTTAGCACCATTAAGCTTTACATAAGTAAAAGATAATTATACACAACCTTTTCATGATTTTATTTCTATGTTTATGTATACTTATGTATATTTAAATTGACAAGTATATAGTTTGACATCCCGGAACACGAGGCTTTAAGTAGTCTAATGAGGTCTTAGATAATCTCACTTTCCTTTTTCAACAATGGCACATATTTGCTTAAATATAAGATGAAATCTCTTTTTCTATCAAATTAAGTATGCATACAAACATTCATTATATATATATATATATATATATATATATATATATATATATATATATATATATATATATATATATATATATATATATATATATATATATAATCAAATATTAAAGAAACTAAAAAGGAAAGAATGTAGATGTTATTGATAATGAAATGAAGTAGTGGAGTATTATTAATGTGATGGTGACTTAATTTCATTGGTCTTAAGATGCCTTTCATATTTGAATAAGATTAATTAAAACTAATCTAAACATAAGCTAAAATAAAATTTATAAATGGAATTAAGAAAGTTAAAGTATTAATAATCTATCTTTGGAAATCAACTTTGGCTAGGAATGAAAGAGATAAGTCTTCTTCTTCTCTTCATAATGATTAGATCTTAAGTAAGAAGTCAATAAAATATCAATGTATAAGTTAAAACTCAATCAAGTTACTAAAATACTTAAAGTGAAATCTCCCTTAATGGGTAATTTAAATAACCCTAAACTTTAGAAAATCCTAATTTTAAAGCCCAATCAAGACATACTATAATAAGCTTTAGCACACACATTAGAGTACTAAGTCACCAATCTTAGTATTAGGTTAGGTCAATGTATATTGAGGTGATATGTTTTATTTGCTATGTGTTTTTTGACTATATGTTAGGATTATTTTTTTGCGTGACTAGATATTAGGTCATTATTAGTCTAATGATGTTTTATGGGGATTGTTCATGAGGGTCTGTAATAATAAATGAATATATAATACTTTTTTACATGCAGTCGCTTATGTCCCTAAGCATAATCCAATTAGGGCGGTGCTTGGTTACCCAAGTGTACTGGGATGCTAAGTCCAAATATGTGAAATATAACTACTTAGTTTATATGTTTATTTACCTAATATCTATTTTGTTGGTTTAGTTAGATTTTATTTTCATAAAGATGTAACTTTGTAATAAAATTAGATTAGTGCTATGGGGTTTAAGATGAGTAGTTAGTAGAAGACAAAGACCTAGGAGGTATGAATCAGGAGCAAGCTAAGAAGTAAAGAAGAATAAGAATTGAAGACCCCCATAGAATTTATTTCATTTGTAAGATTTAATTATAATCCAGACTATATAAGGGTAGAGCTCAGCTACCCAACTCTTTTATCTATTCTCGAGTGTACGGCGGTGTACATTTTACCTTTTATTATTTTATAAAATCTAAATGTTTGATTGTTATGTTTAGATTGTGTAATATAAATATCATGCTTTTCATAGGTTTCTTAAAGTGTATATGTTTAATGTGTGGCTTTGATGCGGTAGGCTCTTTAACATAAAATTAAATTTTTTGTCCTCACTAAATAATTAATAACTAAATTCTAATGCAACTCACAACCTCACTCTAAAGCCTAAGTATGTAAACAAGATAATAAAAGATTTAGAAACTCTTTAGCTAAATGGTTGTATGCTATAACAACATCCATGTCATATTATTTTATTCTTGAATATAGAGGATCTCCACTCTTGCATGATAAGGGACAAGCTTGACCTTTGAGAGCGTCCCTTGTGAGAACACCTCTTTTTTACACCCATAACTTAATTTCATCAAGCATATATGCATAAAAAAGCTTGAGTCCAAAATGATGAGTCAAAATGAAATAAAATATGTAAATTTTATTGCATTAGTTTAGTCATATTTTGCACACCCATCATGATCTAGCCTCTTAGGGAGTAAGTTTAAAACTCTAAATTCTTTCCTAATTAATAATAGCCTAGTCATCTTGTATTTTCATATAACTAACCCACATGATTTTAAATCATAGGAAGTGTTAGCTAGTAGCCACTCCAGGCAGTTGTAAATCCATAAGAGTCAGGATCGATCCACTCTCTTTAGTAGAAGTGAATCAATATATCTCATTCTCTTGAGTAAATTTAAGTCAAGCTCCTAGATTAGGCTAGAGCACTCTAGATGTAGGTTTAGAGGCTTCTTATTTATTCTTTGCTATAAGTATAAGTCCCACCTCTTAGGCATTTCCACAATCTTGTACTATTTGAATCTAAGTTCTAGCATTCTAATAAAATTTCAACTCAAATAAATAATTTTCTCTCTTTCAAAAATGTAAAGCCTTATTATAGGGTAGATTGAAGCATTCACTAGGCTTCCTAATATCATATGTGCTTCTTACTTATTCTCCTTTGGAATCCACTAAGAACTCTTCCTATCTAAGCTCTTCTAGATTGCTTTCTTAAATGACAAATTTTTCTCATTATCTACCTTTGAAATCTTTGGAGATATTAGTACTACTTTAATGAGAGTGTTATTAAGGAATTCTCATTTTCTAGAATGTAATTAACTATGAATGCTTGCTTCTATAAGGAACTAAAGAACCCGACATAAAATAAACCCTACTTTACTTATCCATATAAAGTAGGGAAAATATCTCTGGTATATATGTAGACCCATCTACCTTATGAGTTTTTATTAGGTGATTAAGTCCATTATAGAACCTATGAGGCTTGATAGAATTTAACTTAATGCTAACTGGTTCAACAGCTTTCATTGCACCATTATACATCACCTAAACTGAATGTGCTCCAATCATGTGCCACTATTATTATCAATTGATTTTTTCTCTTAGCCAACCAAGAAAGTTTTTAGATTTCTAAACATGTGGACAAAGCATGATAATTTCACTGACTGTCTTAAAAAAGCCTAAAATTCTAGCATCATCGACCCTTGGTTGAGATTATAGAAACTACACAAAAAACCTTGATGTAAGCTTAAAAATTTAGAATTGAAATGAATTTGGAGATATTCATCAGAAGATTGCATCTACTGAACATAAAAATAGACAACTTGAAAATATATGCCTTAATGCCTACTCAATAGAAGCTGAATTTGAACTCCAACAAGCACAAGTTGATCTGTTCAAACTCAATTCCATGGAGGAAGAATTCTTGATGAAAAAAGTTGCCATCATCAATATTAAAGAAGAGTATAAAAATATGAAATACTCCCATTATTGTATTAAAAAAGAAGAGAGCTCGAAGCCATTATAAAAATTAAAACTTCTCATAATTAATTGTTTAATCAAGAGGATATCATAACAAAATATATTGATTATTTCAAGAGCATGTTCCAAGAAAGAATAGTGAACTTGGAGCCTTTACAAGATGAACTACTCATTGACTACAAAGACAAACTCGACCAACTGAATCTAACCTATACCCCATGAATGTAGATATTAAAGCAACTATTGACTCATTAAATGGCTCTGAAAATGCAGGCCCTTATGGGTATACAACTCATTTCTTTTTTTTCTTTTTCATAAAGGCATGGATTTCATTGATCAAAAACGTTGTTACAATGCTTATCCTTTAATGTAAGGTAAGTTTAGATTATCTCCAAACACAAGTGGTTTCAAACTATTAACAATACAAAAAGAGATGGGTGTAACTTGCAATACCTCACTAAGCCTAACAAGATGGTCTATCGCTCAATTTTCTTCCCTGAGAATGTGAGAAATCGACCTTCTTTTGCTACCACATAGAATCAAACAAGTAGACTAAGTTTCATGGAGGCTCTATGATTTTGTTGAAGATGTTAAGCAGACAAATGGAATAAGTCTTGATCCATATGGGGTTGAAGAAAGCCTGAGAAATCTAGAGTGCATAATAAGGAATTTATTAGTAGACATGGTTTGTGGAAAGTGCAGATCCCTCTTCCATTCCAATCCCTGAAAATTCCTCCCAAGCTTATAATTTTTTTTTTGGTATTAAAGGATTCATCAATGTTGAACTTGAGCCATGGGGTTTTGGTTTGATCTAGAAAACTAGTTTGCTTAGCCTTTGATTTAATTGAGTTAGTGAAGTGCATTCATTATTATCTAATTGCAAGTTCTTGTAATATTAAGCCCTCTAAAGTAGATAAAAAATTTGTTGGAGAATGGCTTCAATACTTTGTTTTGCTTTGTTTCTATTTAGCAAATGTGCCATAAAGTTAAGATTGGAATGATCTTAAATTTGAGTTTATTATGTTTTGCCCATCGGTCCTTGATAAAAAAAGTTCCATGATGTTTCTTGATTGTTGGACTAAGTCATGTATGTGACATTGAAACTTCTCCCATATTTGGCTTTTTGGTAGTGAAGAAATGGGTGTTCAGCTGATTCCTCATCATTATAGTGTTGACATTTTATAGCTAGGTATACTTCTTTCCTCTTTAGATTTTCTTCTACAAGTAATGCATTGTTGAATAGTCTCCAGGATAAAAATGATGTGGTAGGTTTTCAAAGCATAATTTTAACGTGGTAGGTTTTCTTCTTCAGGATAAAAATGATGTGGAGGTTTCTTTTAACAGGTATACATAATTTTGATTATATAAATTGGAGATTTGCCCATTTAGTGAATAATAATAATTCATTTGAATTGTGTTAGATATATAAAGAGAATAGAAAAGAATGAACATCAATAACATGTATGGATTACAAAGCCAATAAGGTGAATCTTTCATGAAAAAATAAAAAAGAGGAAAAAATAAAAATAAAAAAGAGAGAAAAAAAAGAAGGATGAGAAGAAAACACTTGAGGCTAAATATCATACAATAATAATATTTAAAAATTCTCCCAATTATCTAACCAAATCAATAAAGTTATTAAAGTAACCATTGTGCTAAATTCATGAGAGAAAATCATAATATAATTATTTAAATATTAAGTGATGACTATTTATAATAGTCAATTAACTAAAACTTAAAGAATCAACTATCTTAATATTAAGCATTGAAATGACGTAACTCAAATGAAATATTAGTTTAAGTAAGAATTTAAGCTATTATAGTTAAGTTATTTTTCATATTTAATAATGATTCTTATAAGTTTATTCTTCAATTAAAAATGTTATTTAATAATTTTAAATTATAAAAGTTTTGCTACCAAATAAAATTATGGATTTATGAAATACACATGATTTCTTGAGCACAAGTAATGATTTGAGTTTGATAAGTGATAATATTTAGTTATATTAACATGTATTTTTAAATAAAAATTTATTTTTATGATATATTTTCATAATTTTAAGTATTTATGACAGGAAATCTCTTATTGGAGAAAGAAAGAAATGCAAAAATGCAGAATCGTAGTACAACACCTAAGCACTAGTATTAGAGGAAAATGTTGTGCAAAAAAAGAGAAGAAAGCATTACAGCTCCAAATTTGTAGTGCTGAGATGCTAGACCCAACACCAAGGCATTATATTACAGCACTGAGTCACCATAATCAAAAAACTTGAAGCCAAAAAATAGAGAGCACAATGCTTAAGTTTTACAGATCCAGCATTGAGGCACTACTGCACTAGAGGAGTCTCAATAGTTTCAGAAAGCAGTTTAGGTGAATTTTGGAACAATTTCAAGGGGGAGACGACCAATAACTATGCAAGTGAATTAGAGGCTATAAATAGGGCGTTACATAGTGTAAAAAAAAGTTTATTTTGGCAAGTAAGTGAGTATAGTGAGAATATGTGATAGTACAATGATAGCACTTGGAGAGTGACACTCAAGTGTTGTACTATGTGTGTTTGTGTGTGTGTGTGTGTGTGTGTGTGTGTGTGTGTGTGTGTGTGTGTGTGTGTGTGTGTGTGTGTGTGTGTGGAGTAGTGTATTCTTCTTAAGCAAGTGCCAAAGAAGAAGATCAAAAGCAAGCATTTCCATGAGGAAGCAGTAGAGAATCGTGAAGAGTGAACTTTGAAGACTTACTTGGTATGCTCTTTCCTTTTTCTCTAGTTATCCTATGTCTTATTTTATAATGTTTAATGAGATTTTTCTCTTCTCTACTATGAAGTAATAATCTATAAAGTGCTATAAATTTATGTGAACTTTTTTATGTTTGTGTTATATTAAACTTCATTTATGGATTAATACATAAAATTGTTCATGCTTTTAATGAATATTGTGTTTTCAATTACTCCATGCTTCATTTACTTGTGTTCTGGCCTATCACAATGTTAAAATCAAGTATGATCTAGATATATCAATGGAGTTCTAGAAGAACAATTTTAAAGAAGGAAAACAATATACTAAATAATCATTAATGTGCTAAATAGTCTAGAACTATTATATCCATTAAACATATGATTATTTTTATGATTCTCAATCATTTAAATAAAAATATGGGTAATGTAACCAATCAAAAGTTTCTTAGCACTAGAGAGAAAATTAGGTAAAGGGATTAGTTTGGTTATATTTGTTTACACATTGAGAATATAATATTTTAGCTTCTAGTTTACACTACAAGCATAAAATTAATTTCACGAATTAGTTTAATATAATGCATAATCTAACAATTCCATAAATTCAGAGTACTACTTTTAAAAATTAAGAAAAGTATATATATTTTCTATAAAAATATAAAAAATATATAAACTATTTATTTAATATCTTGAAAAATAGTAGATAGCCATTTAATTAAAGCATTTTACATTTTATTAGATAAAAATCAAGTTTTAGGAGATTAGCACTTCACTTAATATAAATTAATATCGAATTTTGCTCTAATCCTGGTGAGAACGATACTCTACTCATTCTATATTACTTGATTTGACACATGCACTTGCATATAAGGTAAAAATGACCAATTATCTAGGGATTGATGGTTTAAGTAAATAACTTTGTGATACTTACTCATTACTCTCTATTGACTTACATATGTGTGTTTAATTACATGTTCACGATTCATGTATAAAATTCAAGTATTAAGTTTGTGTCATTATTGGTATTATTATTGGTAAATATCAAAACTACTTTCTTTGTATATGAATCATATATATATATATATATATATATATATATATATATATATATATATATATATATATATATATATATATATATCATGACACTGTATAGTAGGGGTCGAAAGAGATCTTTGATATCTTAACCCCCTAGTTTAAAAATGGCATGTACTTAAGAGAATGCAAAGAAAGATGCATATATAGATTAAATATTTTTAAAAAACTTATTGATTACTAAAAATTTTAAATAATTCATTCATTTGTGTATATGTTTATACATACATAGCTAGAAGTATATAGTCTAGACACCTGAGGGCGTAGGGCTAATTGCCCAAAAGATTTCTTAATATCTTGACCTTTTGGTTCAACATTGGCATATTCTTGTAAATGCTTATTGTATATGTATGTATACTCATATATGTAGGTGTTTAATTTTCTTTTACAAAAGACATGCATATCCATATATTACTTATCTAAATTTTTAATTAATGTAAAAAATAAGATACACATATACATGCATGCATGAGTGAAACATCCCTAAGTAAAATTTAAATATATAAAAGTATTTTTTTAATTATAAAAATAAATGATATTTTAAAATGATATATTAAAGTAATGAGGAAAGTTGGGTAGGTGACACAAAGAGAATCATAACTTATGCCCATTGATCCTAAGATATCTCTCACATGATAATAACCTAAATTAGACCTAATTAATATGTAGGACTTAATCATAACTTAACAGTTCATTAAGATGATTAAAATTCATAAAATTTACTTCTTTAGATCTAACTTAAGATTAGGGTGTTGAAAGGAATGGGTTTCACCCAAATAGAATCTAAAACTTTTAATGTTCTTCAAAACATTAAGGCCAACTTGAATTAAGAGCTAAATCCATTATGTAAAATCTATATCTAAAGTATTAATCATTTTAATCATGATCATCTTTACTAATAAATTAAAACTTCTATCACATAGTGTAACTTAAATATTAAACCCTAAATTTGTCATACCACACTAGCCTCAACACTCACTTTAGATTAATAAGCCATAGATAAATATTAAGTTAGATGGTATTTTTAGATTGGCTTTAGTTATTAAATAAGAAGTAGAGGGAATTTATTGGTTGAGAGATGCTTGTGTATAGATTTTTAGAGTATGTTGATCATTCCATACTTTTAGAGGTAACCACCAAAGACACAAGAAAAAGCAAGGCACACAACGAGAGCCTTCATGAAGTTTTCTATTACTATGTTAGGTCTCTCACATTATTTTATTGCCGCTGGCAAATTTGACACAAAATTCGTGCACGCATGAGGTTGATGTTTCTAAAGAAAGGAGTGATGTGATGATGATGAGAGTTTTTTTTATCTCACACACACTGGACCAGAAATTGCCTTTGCAGTTGGACTTGTAGGCAAGTTTATGCAATCTCCACAAGAGACCTAGATAATTAAAAGAATTTTTTGACATGTAAATGGAACAATGTCTTTTTCTTTGAAGTTTTGGAGAGAGATATCTAAACATGGATGGTAGGAATCGCACTAAACTTATCAACCATTGAAATCCCTTTCGATCATCGACCATCTCTCTCATCCAATGCAAATATGGAATTGGCTTGCAGATCCAATATAGAGATAGATGGTGTAGGTAGAGTGTCAATAGATTTAGATTAGTCATCTTCCTCTAATCAAAGAGATTGATCATCCAGGTCCCTCCCACCCAGTCAGAGAAGTATAGAGATGCAAAACCTCTACCAGATGGATTCAAAATGAAGACTCAAGCTATCCCTTTCAATGTAGAAGTTCAACTATTGCCTTTCACTAGAAGTTCAACTATTGCCTTTCACTATGGTCGAATGCACAAGAATAGATTCCCCCTCTTGAAACACTCTGGTGTTGGCTTAGGAAGAATCTTCCAACTCATCTATCTCGACCCTATTATGTAAGGGGGCCTGATTATATGAGTCAATAGTAGGTGAGAAGGGAATGAAGCAACTTTTCATGCACAACCTGCCATTGCTAATGCTTAGAGCTTATCGTCGGGCTCCATTTGATTCTGCTCAGCTCGATCTCCACCAGAGTGACCAGCTGACCTTACTTTGATAGCTTCTTGATCGCTAGTCAATGAAATCCCTAGATCCTTAGCTAGCACCTTGCCCCACATGGACTACTCTTTACACTTTGCTTTCTTGGATGGGAAAAGAAGGTTAGACTGTCTATGGATAGTGAATCCTATGATTGAGGTCTTTTTAGTTTGGGAGCATACAATATGAAAAGAGAGTCATTTTATAATCTTAGAAAATAGGTGTGAAAATAGTCACTTTTTATTCATAAAAAGTAGCTCACTTAGAATTTTCTTTTCCTAGACTCGAGAAAGCACCAACCCAACTAGTTTCAACTCTAGCAGTTCGAGCACAGTTAGTGGTACCACATTCTTCCATGCTCATAGGTTGACTACCCTATGCATCCCAACTAAGGTATCATAAACATGTATTTCCCTTATGCATATAGCCGTTGAATAGGTTATACAAATGGGTGGGTTGGTTATATACTCTTCTACACCTTCCTTCTTTGAACCTTTTGGTATGTCTTGCCCCATAACTAGAAACTATAGATCAGATCCACTAGACGAGAAACTCCATTCTGCACTACTGTTGAGTCATCAAACTTATCCACCTCAGGGATTCATGGAATTTCCATATTTTCATTGTGTTGAAGGAAATCTACCAAATCTAGGTAGATAAATAGACTCATTTCCCACTGCTAAGTGCTAAGAGAAAATAAGAAACTAATAAAATGATTGTTTTTTCATCAGCTTGGTACTTAGAGTCCTCTCACTACCAACCAACAGACATCATCATCTAGCTAGGTCTTGCTAGTATCAACAACAAGAAAAAAAAAAAACCAAATGAAGAAACAAGAACTAACTATGGCTCTTGGCCCAGACAATGTACTAGGCATAGAGAGGGTGGGGGTGGGGGAGAGATTAGAGCAACAGGGAAAGCCTAGACGATGACACCCATCCTGGGCTGCAATAAGTAAGTAGCTCAAGAGGTCATTCTACTTCTTGTCCTCAAGATGGGTAATATGTTCTCAAACAATGTTGTTCTAACTTTCTTCTATAGGGCCTAACTGGCGAATGAACCCAGTCCATGGCAAAGAACTAGACAGCAAGTGAGTGTACCTTTGTTCGCTACTTCTCCACCAAGCACTGAAGTTTCAAGATAACTGTAGGTTGATCGCTACCTAAGAAAACTTCGATTTGATTGGCCCCTCATCTCAAAGGAATCTACATCACCCAGATCATAAGGAGAGGTTCACCATGATGGGGGGTAAGGTACTTTAATTCTTTCAAATAGAAATAAATGCATAGGGACCATCCATTTTTGTAGCATGCTCCTCATAAGATTTACGATTCAGTGGGCTATTTGCTACTTCATTTACTTACAATGATAAAGGCATTATTTTGCAAGCCTTTCTCATTTCATTTCCTATTTGGTAGTCTATAAGTGGTGCAAAGCAGCCTCCCCCAAGGAGAAAGTACACCTTAGTAAGTGAACAAAGGTTCTTCCTTCTATTTATGTTAGAACCTTAACTCTCTGAACATTGAGCTAAGTTATTTTGCGTAGTGTAGTATAATAGAATTTCAGCTATGCTCGATGCTCTCTTAACAATTAGCCTAAGCATCCTTGCTAACTCAGTCACCTCGCCTACTAAAAGAAAAAGTCGTGATTACCCTACCACTTACTCAATTATAGTAGTGGTCTTTCATTTTTCTTTTTTGAAATTGAAATGAAAATTCTCATGTTTTTTCATTCATGAAGTGGGTGAACATGTCTTTAGTAGCATTTACAAAGAAGAACAACAGGTGAACTCACATTTTTTCATCATCATATATATATATATATATATATATATATATATATATATATATATATATATATGCATATAGGCCTTTGGCAAGCTACCTTCCTATTGATCTAAGGTGCAAAGAGAAAAGAAATCTCTTTTTATGACTTCCATTTCTCAATCCCCCCCTTAAAATGACCGGTTTATGAATGAAAGGGTTTATGAACCACCCTGTAAACAGACTTGTGTAGTAGATCATTCAACACCTGCGACACAAACTTATTTTTGACCCATTGGTCCTTCTATCATAGGAAATGGACACCCCCTAATTACTAGACCGACCCGCTATAATAATTTCATAAACACCTAGCAAAGATATGACAAAAAAATAAAGTAGCCCTATGTTTGGATTTGATAATACCATACCATAATCAATTGGTACAACATCTCGAGAAACTAGACTTAACATAAATGTAACAACTAGAGCCATTTTAAAAGGGGAAATTTATCACTACTTGGTGAAATAGGTTCTTTTAGAATTAATTTCAAACCACCTACTATAAGTTAAATAATCCAAATGAACCTACTACATCGGGACCCTTTTGACGTTGCAAAAAAAAGCCATTACTTTACATTCGCTTAAAAAAAAGGCTACCCTAGTAAAAGTGGTAGAATTATTCCAAGTATTTTTGCTAGAACAATAATGTATTTTCTAGTTTCTATTCACTCATGATCAGGACTGACTTGGTTGACCCAATCATTTTCTTTCACTTATGATGCCTGGTCAACCTAATCATGATATTGAAGGATGGGACCTTTGCTCAAAAACCTGAGGATCCCAAGAAGTTTTGAAGATTGTGCATTAATGAATCTGTTACATTACTTCAATTGGCCCACCCCACATTTCATCTTGCCCTTGTGATGTAACACACCAACAATGCTTCAAACCTTTTCAAAGCACACCTGTATTCCAAGGTGACTATTTTGTGCGGTTTGATCCATTTCGATCCAATCATACTTATATAAGTGGGATGGATGGTAAATCATTTATAGTCCTTTTCAAATGGATAGATGGGGAGGTTCAGGAAGTAGCACATCCATTACTCTATACTATCATTCTCTCTATGATAAATTACCAATGAAACCAATAAACATATCTTCTTTACATATCTATTAAAATGTAACATGTTATCATAAAGACAAAATATGCCCTATACATAGTTTGATCAATTGACCAACTCGACTTCACTTTACATACATTTTATTGATGGACAAGCTCTCCTTCTGCACATCGATGTAGAATTTGCATGGTTACTTCACTACATGCTTAGAGACTTATCTATATATATGTATATATTCTATATATAGATAAGTGTGATTCGATCATAAAGGATCCTCTATCTAAGAATAGAGTACTAGGGTTGTCAACCCCTTCCCCTTTAGAATCCTTTTGGTCTTATTTCTATTTTGCTCCTCTAGTAACGTACTTGAATTGAATTAGGTTAGTAAGAGCTAGCTTAAGCTTAATTAATGAAAGAATGGAATGGTATTCACTAGCCTTGAAATCATCAACAAATCTGTTCCCTAATCCAAGAGCCCCTTCTACACCCAAGCAAACCAAGTAAGGCCTGCTCTCACATTTCATTCATTAGAAAACTCCAGTTCATAATCCATGGAAGGCTTTGGTCTTATCTGACCGATTCCTATACCATATGCATCTATGCTCATATAGAGCAAGAATTTGTCCATCTTATCGAACTAAAGTGAAAGGGCATATGCCAATTTCAAGTCTAATTCCATATTCACCCCACAGATAAGTATGAACCCCAAAGAAAAGGAGTAGGTTCGGGCCCATCTAGCTCAAATTATTATGGTGAGATAAGATAAGCAGAGTTCATCTTTAGTACTAGCATTGACTAAAGCCTTATCTTAACTAGAAAAAGCTCTCTATGTGAAATAGTGCAGTGTTTCAGGCAAACATGCATGAAAACTCTTTTCTTTCCTAACAAAAAAAGTTAAAACTAACCTTAGAAATGAGATAGATGAATAGAGAGAAAAAACTAGCCAAGCTTCTTCACAAGCAAAGGAATTGCAACCTAACCATTTGTTAGATCAGTCAAGAGGCTCCCCAGTCTTCTTTCATGCCACTCTTTCTGAGTCTCATTTGTTTGATGAAATGAAGCTTATTATTCTATTAGTGAAAAGCTAAGTTCTGCTTTAAGTCATGTGGGCCATAAAAGTAGGCAACCAAGAGAGGTAGGCATGGAAGGAAGTGCTTCTAGTCGAGATAGCAAGCTCACCTTCACTAGAAGACATTCTCTTGGCCCATTGGAAGTAAATAAAGATACAAATTTGGATGCCTCACTAGATTCAGATCCTTGATTACAATATAAAGAGATCAATTGCACTTCTTCTATTCAAGATTCTTTATCTGGAACTGGTTCACAAACCATGTCCTTTTATGTGGTTCAAGAGGGCTACTTGAAAGTTAGAATTGCAAAAGGTGATAAGCCTAAAACCACTTCTATTACCATATATGGTTTTACAAGTTCGTTATCATGCTATTTGGGCTTATAAATGACCCCTACATTCTGTAATTTGATGAGTGATTTCTTTTCTAATTTTGTAGAACTATATTGATTGCTTTCTTATTTTGATGACATTGTTGTCCATAGTCCTTAGAGGATCACTTGTCCCACCTTAGGAAAGTATGAAAAAGATAATGCAATAAAAAAGAAAGTACTTTTGCCCAGGCCGGGCAATGGTTTGCTTTTAGGAGAATCTAATTCTATAACTAAATTCAACTAGATGAATGCTGCTTTGTGATATCAATTTTGAGTACTAGACTTAGGATTACATACCACGATTTCATTATATTACTAGGAGCAAAATTTAGGGATTTTCTTTAGAAGAGTCTTCTCTTACGATTCTTGATTGGTTCCCCATAGTCACAAGGGGTTGACATGATGCTGCTACAAACCTTATTTAGAAAGGCTAAATCTATTCATTCCTATTCAAAGCCGCTTGTCCACCAGAACAAGCCTTATTCTTTGCTCTTCAATCAAGATGCCTAACTCATGTCCATAGAACCAAGCAAACTAGTTGCCCTCTTTCCTAAGTCATAGCTTAAGTTTACCTTAGCGAGTAAAACTTTACTTAGCTAGCCCTACCTTTAGCAAGCAATTAAGTGACACTCTTTATCTCTTTGCTTTTCACATTATTTTTTTGAGAAGTCTTTGTTTTCTTATTATCTTACTCCCATTTGTTTCACTCAACACCAGCATATGGCTTTCCTTACTTGTCTGGAAGTACAATAAGGTTGGTAGGTTGTTGGGACTAAGGTGTTTGAAAGATGAGAAGACTTCTTATTAGTTCTCTTACATAACTCGAGGTTATGAATTATGCTTACTTAGCCACTGACTCAAACTATAAGAAGGAAGAGAGGTGTCGGTATGTGCTTGGTATATTGAATACACACTTTCTTGAACAATCAGATTTTCCATCCACCTTGTTAGACTATTCTACAATAGAGATGATTGATGCTAGAAGCAGGAAAGGCATGGGAAAAGAGTTTGAGATTTCATAAGCATCCTTAATCCTTGGATGGGGATGGATAAGCTATAGTTATAGATAGAGTACCAAGGAAAGAAGCTTGAGCTAGATCTATACCTATGAGAAGAATCTATGAGATTATACCATGCCGCATAGTGAAAGTCTTTATGATATAATATTCTTTATGCACAACATACTAGTGTATTTCATTTTTTCTAGTAATTAAAATATTCTTGCTACCTTTCTCCGGTTAACGCATATCCATTTTCTTGCTTTCCTTACTCACAAGTAGTACAATTAGAAAAGAAAGGAGATTTTTTATAGAAATATCACTTAATTGTTCACTAATACAGAAAGAGCTTAACTGATTGCTCGAAAGCTCTCTTTCCTTAGAAACTTAACCAACTGCAATTGATTCACATGGGTCTCAGTAGAACCCTACCATCCAAACCTTTATGCACAAAGAAAGAGACCTGAAAGACAAACAAAAGATCGAAGGAAGATGGTAACCTATCATTATACAAAACCCTTACTTTGTTGGTTAGATCCCCATCATCGCCGGATCGAGACTCATATTTTAGTATGGTTTTGAAACACACAAAAGAAGGTATGAGTGATATCACAAACACATTGACTTAAAAAAAGATCAAAGATGTTACCTATTCAAAAGGAGAAAAAGTTGACTTTGTATTCTTCTATTTTCATAAGAATTTGATTCCAAAGTTCATGTTGTATGTAGGGTATACTATCATGGTGCAATGATCACATGCTCTCTCCATATCAAACCAAGGAAATCCCTAATTTGTAAATTAGATCATGATATCTACAACACCGAATCTCATGAAATATTTTGATGTTGTATTGATGGAAACCATATTGCTAATATATTCAAAATAATAGCCTTGCACATGCACTATTTGGTCAAATCCTCTCCACCATATTTTAGACTATATTTAGGATTAGAGAATCAGACTTTGTTCAACTACCACTATAGATCTCCCCTTGTTCCAACCAAGCTAAACTACACAACCTAATGAGAGAGCACTAGGGTGCATAGAGATAGAGCTACTCGAGGAAGTCTATCAATCGCTTGAAAGAAAAGAGAGCACTTTCAACAACTTCTTGCACAAAGGGTGATAACAAACCCCTATGCATAACAAACTTTCTACGCATAGAAAGGAAAGGAGTAAGCAAGTAGATCTACATGAATCTAATCTTGTTTGTTATAGTTATTTTCCTCGACACAGTGAGAAGTTCTTATGAGATACCTTTGAATGTTGCTATGCAAGAATAAAATGAAGTTCAGTAGGAGGTGCTCCTATGCCTTTTCTTTCAAGTGACTTGGTTGTTGATCCCTAACAATATCAGTTACCTGGTCTCTTTCTCTAATTAGATTTCAAATGATAACTCAAACTATGAGATGTATGGACAAACAGGAAAGTGTAGCAAACTATTCGGACATATGAGTTTATTGCATAATGAGCCACTCTTTGATTCCCTATCCACTAAAAGTGAGAAAGGTAAGAAGTAAGAAAGAGAAATACAAATCTTAATGAGAAGCTAGACTCATTCTCTTGTAAGTTAGTCACTCTCATGTCATGGGGAATAGACACCTGCCTCGTAAAGAGGGACTTTGGGCACTCTTGCTTCACTATTTCAAATTTTCTCACCTCTGAAAGAGGATAATTTTCTTATGTCCATGGGAGACCAAAAAAAGGGAATGAATCAGGTCAATCTGCATAGATGTATCTCAACTATTCCCATTTGAAGAAAATACTAATTCTTTGAGCTATATCCCTTTTTATGATTGAACGAGAATCCTCATTCATGTCTCATGACCTATTCAAAAGAAAGGTATAATGTAATGACTTGATTTGCCTCATCACATAGGAACCCTATAGATCTTTATCATCCTTGTGACTACTATGGATCTCCATCATTCTTACAAATGAAAGAAAGAACAAAAAAAATGGCATGAGACACCGCTTTGACTATTAGGAAAATTAAGGTTGAGTCAAATGGGATTTTTATAGAGAAATTCTTCTTTCTTGTCTTCCACGAGAGACTTGCTATTTGGTATGGGAATGACCCCCAATTCTATAAAAATTTATTTTTGTCTCACATGACACTAGGCTCAATTTTCAAGCACAGATCTAAGAGAATGATAGCCATTTTCACAACATGATTTGAGAACTTCATATCATCCTCCACAACACTCTTTGATTGTCTCAAGTTTGTCTTTAACCTCCTGGTTTTGACATGGGTTCAAAACTCCTAGTTAAAAAGAAAAGAAAAGTATGAGTGAATTCATCTATCATTCGCTCACCGCATGTCTTTCTCATATCTAAGTTAAGACACATATGAATTGGAGTCTCAATAGGTGTCGCTAAGTAATTCAATGAAAATCGTGATCGGACTAAGGAAGAACATTCAATACAATTTCATCATTCCCTTCTCGCTTCCCTCATCATATGTAGTCCTCTTAGGTAGATTCTTCTTCTTTGAGGCCTAACATCCAAATGATCATCTAAAGCCAACGAGCATCCAAATCAACATCTGAATCCATCACATCAGAAGCATAGTAGTTAGGGATATATCATATACTATAAATTGCCAATTCAAGTACTCAACCAGTGAGCCTTCTAGTTTATCCAAGAGGAGGAGGATCCATGTCCAAAGTGAGCCATATGTACCTAAAATGGGAAAGGGAAGGGTTTTATCTCTCAAAAGCAACATAAGGAGTTGCTTATCATGAATCTAGAAATGAAATTGGAGCATATTTTGCTCAGTAGGTTGCCCTCCTTGTTAGCTATGATTAGTAAATAGTCTATATAAGAGTCTAAGTCAATTCTACACTACCTAGTTCAGGTCTTTCCTCTTATTTTTGATCGGTATGAAGAGTTTTAGACTTTCATCCTCAATGTACTTTCCCTCCCAATTGGAGCTTGGCTTGAAAGGACTCAATTCCATTCCAATCAATGAAAGACTAGGAATGGTCTTCTTATGAAATGGAATGTTGATCCAGTAAAGTAGTGCCCCCTCTACTGTAAGGTTGAGCCCGCTATCGCTTACTATGCCTCGGATGACATATTGATGAAAATCCAATGAAAAGGGGTTTAGTAACCTTTTAGTCTTCTATATGCCCTATGCCCTATGCCTACAGCTGAGATGTGATCTATCCCTATAGAGAAGGAAGAGAGTTTTCATCATCTTCTCGTATGTACGCTAGTCTAATGTAGGCTAGAATCCTTCTTTTCTTTAAGTCTGTAGCTTCATTTCCTTAATGCACTAGGAGTTGAGTAAGGTCCTTACTCACTTCTTGTTTGAGAGCTAGTATCTAAATGTCGGTTTAGGTAAGTATGAAATCTTCATTCATGGCTCTTAAGCCTTTCAATGATCATTTAGCTATCCAAATTAGGGATAAATAGTTACACTTGTATGTATGAACATAAATCTAGTTAGTGTGTCCTAAGATAGTATATATTTTTAAAATAGAAAGAAGTTCATATTTGGTTCTTTTGAGCTATCCTAAATCAGACTCTTTAGTGTCATCCCAACATTGGCTACTAAGAAAGTAGATTTGGAAATGTAGTCAGGTAAATGATTGAGCCATCAATGGGTAGCATCGATCAGTGTATTCATAAGGACCAAAAGGAGAAGGAGCAGGAGGAGAGGTGATGGATGTCAAAAAAGATAGCTCTTATATGATATAGATTGAAGATTCAAGAATTTCTCAAAGATTCTAATTATTTATGAAAAAAAACTTTATATTTCTTAGTTTCTTCTTTATTGAGAAGAATTTTCTATCTTTCCTTCCTTTATATTTTATTCTTTTATTTGTCCTCCCATTTTCAAATGTCCCTTATTATGGGTGGTTTAGAGGTTCTTTTAGATCTAATTTTTCTTGGGATCAGAGCTTTGGAAGATGGTCTATCATACTTTGATGATGATAAGACTTTTGGCTCAAGGCTTCTATTACCAAGCATTTCATCGTGACCCAACCACATAATCACCCCAAAAAATGTTCAAAGAATTCCAACCCTTTTTTTCATCTCCATTTTCACTTGACAAGAAAAATTTTTAGAACAAATCTAACTCGGAAGGCAGGCTAGACTAATTGACTGAGGCCATCCAACTATTCTGCTTCCATCTAGCAATGCTGAGTGAGTGAAGCACCCTAAATATAGTCAAGGCAAAGCTCCATTGTATACATGAGGATCCGTTCTATCGCCTTCCAAACCTTATCCCACAATAACTAGTCGATTAGGAGGACTAAGCTAAGCCTTAATACCTAGCCATTTTGAGCTAGCCTATGATTTGGAAGGGGCTCAAACCATTGATCCCGAAGGGTCACCCATAGTGTATCTTGTTATCACCTTTATGATGAACCAGACTTGCAACTATGTACCGCTTTTCTACCATCTTGTTTGGTGTTTTTGAAAGCTTAGCAACAAAGAAGGCTTATGACTCTCTCAGAGTTAGTGTTGGAAAAAGTAAGTATAGACTTCGCTCAATTTGACTAAGGCTAGTTAGTGAGAGTTGCTCCATTAGTTGGATTTACCGTAGGTCAATGCCAAACAAAGTTATGGGAAGAAAATGGTTCTACCAGACAAAACACAAAGAGATGCACACAATGAAAAGAGGTGCTAGTGACTATTTTGACACAAAGAGTCTGGTTTATCAAAAGTCTCTCTCTGCTTATGGTCTTTCAATGACTTATGATAAAGGACTACTCATCCGAGTGGCAATCCACCCTCACACTCCCCTTCTCAATAATGATTCATCATTGCAAAAGGTGGTAAGACATTCCTAATCCAAACTTTATAATGAAATAGTCAATTTTATGCTCGATCATAAAGAGAGAGGTGGTGAAACCCAATAACCAAAGTAAGGTACCAAAGAGGGTGAGATGGAAACATTAATCTCACTTACTAAAGTCATGTACTATTATGCATACACAAATATGGCACGTGATATGGATCATCCACTTTACTGGGACCATCTTCAGTCTATTAATGCTACTCCACCCATTGCTTAATCTTCATGTATACATAGTAGTACTCATCAAAGTGAGCGAGACTACCATCTCATCTTAAGAAAGAGACATGTCCCTTATCCTTTCCACTGGGTTACAAGTGCATTAAATACACTTGATGAGAGTAACTAGTACTCCCAAGGCATGATGACACAATGGTGATACCTTCTAGTTAAGTCACATGAATTTCATTTTTTGACCCATTTCCATTGCATGTAAATGAACCTAGAGGCCTAGGTTTTCTATATAATGCAATGTGTTACCATATCTACCTATACAGGTTCCTAGCTTACACCATAAACCTTCACATGATAGAATCAACTATCAAAAGGCCTTCTAGATCTTAGGGATGTCAACACTGGAGGATGTAACATATATCAATTGATATCTTCAAAGCATCTTGACAACCTAGTGAAATCGGACATTTTTTTAGCTAAAGCAAAAAATGGTTTACATATACCAGAGATATTAGAAATGAATCTACTAAAAAAATCCAAGTTTTCCTGGTAGAGATCTTAACTGAGTTAGACTTTTGGGAGGTTCCATTTCAACTTGGATTTTTTTGGGATCTATTTCAAACTCGGTAGATAATGAATTCCAAAATTGACGGATCAAACTCACGAATGCACACTTCAATGGATTCATTTTAAATCCATATTTTGAATTCATAAAGATAGTTCAGAGATCAGCTATATGATCATTGATAACTTGACTTTTCATAATGATATCATCAATGTAGCATTCTACTTTATGATGTAGTAACTTGTCAAAGATTTTTGTCATCGTGCATTGGTATGTCGTGCTAGTATTTTTCAATCCAAAAGGCAAGAATTTCTTAAAATAGATGCTTATTAGGGTTCTAAAAGCGTGTGACATTCATCTTTATCTTGATGATTATATCATAAGCCATCCATGAAAGAATATTGAATTAGTTGTTGCTACATCAATTTGGTAACAGGAATTCATCCTTAAGACAAGCTTTGTTCAAATCTTTGTAATCAACACAGACTCAAATTTGCCCATTTCTTTTAGATGAGACTAGCTATCTAGGGAGGATATTGCTCTTCTCAAGTAACTTGACTTCAATGAATTCATCGATAGTGCGAGTGCCTTGCCCCATTGGGGAGGCACATAAATTCATCGAATAATCAGTTCACACTCGAATGTCATTTTGTCATAGTACAATATAAAATAGCATGGTTACTTTACATCCCTTTATAGGGTGCATAGATCATTTTCAAAGGAGATATAACATATATGTTGATATATGAAAGATCTCGATGAAAATGCATCTAAAAAGTAAGATTCAAAACTTCTTGATCGGTACCAAAGCATGGTGCTTGAAATATGGCAACAAAGATAAGAAGCATTTCATCATCTAAATCTCCTTAGATTGTAAGGTCTATTGAGAAGACTTATTTTTCCTTGTTGGACTTTCCTATACTATCGTCAAAGAGCTATCATATAATATGATTTATCCATAATGTTCTGACTTGTGGAATGGCAGTCCTTGGCCTTGTCTTTGGGAATCCTTCTTTTCCCTTATTTTGAAGACAAGAAAATGGATGGTCGAGGGACCTGCTTATAATAAAAATAAGTAGGAAGAGCCATCGAATGGACTAGTTTGGTTGGGAAGAAAGTACTCAGCATCATCATATACACTAATGTCTCAAATATACTCCTCCAGTATATTTGAGACATTTTGCAAAAGTATATAGCACCATCTCCTACTCATGAAGCCATGGTCATCCTAATAAAGCTCAAAGAGGTATTTGCATCAATCAAATAGACTTTGATTTTCAAATTACCTAATTTCAATGGCAGGGTAAGATAACCAAAATTTTTTCATCCTTTTTCATTAAAGCCATGATGCATCAATCTGTATGAACATAATTTTTTCGTATCCCATGATAAAAGTTCTAAAGTATATGTTATGGCGTTCATTGAAGATCCAAGGTATCTAGGATTCTATTAAGAGTATTACCACATACGATATATTATAATCTATAATTTTTCATAAAAGATCATCATCTATAAAGGTGATGGTAAAGAGGTCCTCGATGGGAAGACACTATTTTCATTAGAATAGGCTAGCCAAGCTAGTAGCAAGGACATGAAAGCCCTTGTGTATTGAGAAAGCAAGTTATGATTTTTTTTTAGTTTACTTTCTTCATTCAATGTGAATATGATACTCATCTCTTTGTTATGCACCTCTCCTTTGAGTCTAGAGATTCGATAATTCTAAACTACAATAATTGAAGTAAATGCATTTTATACAAAAGATCATGGGTGGATAAAAGTTTAGATGGAAATGTGACTTCACTAAGCAAAATCATGTTTATGACTTTTTTTTATGGTGGATGAAAAGTTTCAAATTTCCAAATTCTTTTAGAATCTCACTTCTTTCTCTACTCTCGCCATGCTTAGTTGTGATCTCTCAAGCTGTTTTGAATGAACCTTGCCAATTAGCTTTTGGAAGGTTCTCACTCAATAGTGAGAATTCTTCTAAATCCTTCTCATTGTCTTGTCTTGCTCCCAAATGTGATGCTTGTCCCTTTTTGATCTCTTTCTCATTGCTTCCCTCAAAGGCTAAGATCCCTATTGAGTTTCCCAGAGAGGAGGTATATCGCTCAACTGAAAGGAGAGAGTAGAAAATGAGTTAGACTAATGATCTAGTATAAGTTGGTGTCAACAAAGAAGGAAAGCCTTCCCCAATCCATAATTTTAGTGAAAAGAAGATAGATGATTGAGAGTCACAATTTTGAAAGTGCCTCAAGCTTCTTCAAAAGTGATGATCTGAGCTACCACTTGTAAGCTCATTCACCAACTAGGCTAGCCATGAGTTTCTTTCAGTGCATGAGCAGTGCCGAGTTGTCCCTCGATCCGAGATATTAGATTAGCTACACACCAACTTACCTTAACCTAGGAAAGTGACTTGATAGCCTCCTTTCCTTCCCCTTTCGCTTGAAAGAAAACTAAGGGTCAACAAAGCTAAATGTATGATTTAGAGTGTCATCAGACCTCTTGCTTATGAATACCAACTTCTTTCTTTCCTTCTTCTATGTACTTGGTTGTTCCAGCATTTCACGTCATCCCTAGGTTTCATTCAATCAAAAATTTCTCTAAGCTTCTCGCCTACTCCTACTCTCTACTTCTATTTTTTGCTTCACCTCGCTTGCCATTTCCTCTATTAGGTGTACAAGGAAAGTTATCACTTGTCCTCTTGTTAACATGAGCTACTACACGGGAGAAGAAAGAGCTTGAACTCGATAGCGAGCTTGGTATTCTTAGATCGGACTTTTCTAGGTCAAGGATTGAGTTTACTGAATGTGATAAATCTCTATGCTCTACTCCTCATTGCTTAAGAGTTCTTTCTTCTTGCACATGCTAGCTTTCCAACATTAGCTTCTTCTCAGCTCTCAACATGGCATGGAAAATGAAGCTAATTTGGTATGGACCAACTCGCTTGCTTCGGTCAAAATGGCATCCTGTAGTGCATCATTTTCACTCACCATGAACATAGGGATTGGATGGATGACCCACTCTCTCTTCAATGAGATGTCAAGTCAAACGATCGGGTGCCCGATGAAAGTACGATATCAGGTTGACTTTCTTGGTCACATAGGCAACATATGCTCTATGATCTATGACATATGAGTTCTATCATGTATAAGTAAAATAGGAATATGTATGTGACTAGTCAAGCATGCAGAAAGTGGAAAGTACAACTCATCTAATTGGACCAAACTCCCCAGCCAAAGAAGAAGAAAGAATATCATCACCTTTCTTGATCAGAATCCAGAAAGATTATCCAAACATGACATCGTTCAATCACTTTTAAACTTTTTGTCTACCAGTGGGCTTTTCATGACCCTAGTTGAGTAGGGCAGAATAGTAGGCAATCGAATCTCTTCTGTTCAATGCCTATTTCTATGTGGAAGGGCTTACATCAAAAATAGTTCCATTTCTATTTCATCTCAAAATTTGAGAGGAGTTGGGGATCGTCAACTTTAACAAGGTCGGTTGAAGGCTATGAAAGAAAAGTAGGAAAGCCTAATTCATTATCAGTGAGATAGATAGCCCTGCAAAACTTCATCTATTAATAGCGCATTGAGCAAAATAAGTGGATCTTTTTTTACTATATAGGATGCCACAGGGAAAACCTTCTTGTTCTAAGTCTAACACTCGCTCAAACTTTGGTCGACATTCTTCTACTCTTTTCTTGGTTGGTCTTGTGTCCCATCATGGAAGTACTTTAGATTTTCTTCTCTAGCAACTAACAAAACCTATTTTGTGTGACCTTATGATACCACCTATCATTTAATAGGAGCTACAAGAATAGTCATTCTTTGAGTAGGTGACCAGTGTTGTTTTTAGTTCATAAGTGACCTTTAGAACTCTTTCACTAGAGAAGGTATCTCAATTTGAGTGTACCATTCCTTTATAGCGATCTCACATGTTTCTCCATGTGACCCACAAATTCCAGATCAAAGAGTTGTAAATGAAATATCAAAGTTAGGTTGGAAGCAATTAGTGGTTAATCTTGGAACCTTAAAGAGTTCTAACTCATATACCAAGTAGAGTTGTTAGTTCTGTAGTGTATAATCTTTATCTCTCATGCCAAATATACACGAGATAGAATAGGAAAGGCTATGTACATAAAGGATTGCTAAGTGAGCTCAACCTTCTTCCACATAACATAAGAAGAATCATGGAAAGAAAGATAGTATGAAGTCTTATTGAATGTTATTTGATGGGAACAAATCCTCCCACATGAACTAGAATACCATCGTTAGCAAACAAGGACATATTTACTTGTAAAATAATCATACTAATTTTTTGGACCTTGGACCCTTATCAAAATTGAAAATAGAGGAAAAATTCACAATGAATAGCATTGAACCATAGTGCCCTCCTTCTGTGTATCTGAAGAAGTCCAAATGTGAATAAGGCTTACTTGAACTGATAGAACATATAGTTTGACTATGATCCATTTTTCTATTTCATTTTTCTTATCTATCAGTATATGGGTGTAATTCATAGCCAACCCATGGAAACTAATAGGTATTAGCTAATGCCATTTTCTTTGAGGTACTTAAATCCGGGTAACTAACGTGATAAGTGAACCAAGACCCAAGGTTGCCTTCTCCAAGATAGCTTTCGATAAATGGGCCTTAGCAGTAGTCATGTACTACTCTTTTCCTAAAGATCATTTTCCCTCGGATGCTTCCACTCCTAGTAGGATGCAAATGTACCTTTCTTGCAAGTATAGATCATCTGAGAGCTTACCAACTCAACTAGAAATGATAGCTACCTTGAGCTATCAACCAACAGAAGAATTTTTATCCCTATCTATCTTCATATTCATATATCTAGAAGAGTATGAACTACTAGCTAGTAGGGGTAACCAGCTTTCCATTCCTAGCTTCCCTTATGTATCCCTAAATTTGATAAGTAAAGGGGGTTATGGGGTTTCTTAGTGGATCACCATTGCTATATCAGTTAGTGGTGGAAGTCGTATAAGCCTAATTTTCCATTTCTTTTGACAAAAAAAACTATCACCTTTTCCTCCCATTCTTCTGTCTCCCCGGTATGAAGTACACAGTGTCATATGACCATGTTCCAACACCTGAGCCCTTTAGGTATCCGGGTTCCCTTGCTCTCCCACCCAACATAACTAAAGAAGCTACATACTCCTCAGTTATACCTCATTCTCCTATGAAGACAAAAGGTTCCCAACCCAACTCAAGGATTGATTGCCAACTGATAGTTAGCCATATTTAGTGGCCTATTCTGAATATGATCTGTTGGGTTGTCAAAGCTTTGGATGGTAAAATGATTTTGGGGTGGAGGTGTATACACATAATTGGAAGTTCATCATGTTCATAGATTTAGATTTGTTTTGAATCTCTTTGTTGAAACTTCTAGTGCTAGCTCATGAGATAGCATTGGCTATACTTTGAAAACAAAAACAAAGGCGACTGAAGCGAAGCAGTGCATTGATTCTCTTTTAGATTTATGTGGGGTACCTAAGACAAATGCACCTTAATCTGAACAATGAAATGAATTGAATACAATGAAGTAAGGGGGTTCCATCTTACACAATGAGACTATGGATTTGGCTCCCTTCACCTTTCTCAAATTAGAATAGTATATCCTAAAAGTTGTGTTTCTTTCAAGCAAAAAAAAAATCTTTGATCAAGGGTTATCTACCCGACAGTGCTCCCTTTGTCCATTTAGTATATCCTCCCCACAAAAATAAGATCATATTGAGAAGAAACTTCAAGGGAGATAACATTGGCATAGACACTTACTAGAGTCTATCTAGGTGAGCTCAAGCTATAGAAGAAAGTTAGTTTTCTACTAAGTGAGCACGAATAGGATCAGACGCACATTAGATCGGAGCAAGCCCAATGGCATACACTTACTAGGATGAGGCATAGTAGGAATTGAACCCACATCTCATTGAGCTGCTCCAGTAAGCACCTTAAAGCTCAATTTCTAGGACTTGGGAGAAGACTCATAAGCATGCAGGCATTTTGAGAGAGCAAAAAACTCTAACTTTACTAAGTGCCAGCCAGGCAAAAGGGTTATCCTGAAGGGAAGTGGTGGTTTAGCCAAAGGTAGAACATGCAAGGGTTGGATTCATCAAGCTCTTAGAATAGTTGTTCCAATCTAAAGGACAATCCCAAGCTTATCTTCTCCACTAGATCTACATAAGGCATTAGTCAGTCTATTCCAATCTTTCTTGTTCTTCAGCTTCTAATGGATTTGCTTCTCTATAGACAGAGGAAGACATTCATGAAGTGGATGAACTTGGTGAAGAAGGGCCTAAGGGAACCCAACCCATGAACTAGATTTGAAAGGAAATACCTTCTGGTTCATTGACTAAGGCTTCTCCGAAGGAATTTGCATAATCTAGAAAACCCTTGAAGGTGGTTAAATGAGTCTTTTCAAAGCCAAAAGGAAGTAAAGATTCCATCACTCAAACTGTCTTATGAAGGTGAAGGCTGTAATCTGGAATGTAAGGGGGTGAAACATAAAAGAGAAAAAGAAAGAGTTGAGAAAAGGTGACTAGTAGAAAGATCGACTACTCAGGGAATTTTGAGAATTTGAGCTATTGAGACAAAAGTGATAGAATCCAAATCATTCAAAGAATCTGGAGTGGCCAATCCCACATTCGATTGATTGCCTCTTCTACCTCAAGAGGAAATTCCACATTCAAAATCAAGTTGAAGCAGTTAATCACGAATTAGATCTATTGGACTCGACTGAGAGGATCAAACAAAAACACCATATTAATGTCACAAAGAAGCGATCATAACATGAATAAAAGAGGGTTTTTCATCACTTTTCTCATATTTTGTTGGGACTAGTCAAATGAAAGTGGAGATTGAATGCTGGAAGGCACAAATAGGAACTATGAGCACAGAGCACAAGGTGAGCGAGTTGTGTTCACTTAAAGCTTCACTTCATGTTTTATTTTTGAAGTGGGAAATGTTACAAGGAAAGAGATTTGAAGACATAGCACAGTCTGTAATGAGAGTGAGATGGGGATGGAAAGGGTTCCCCCTTTCCTGCAGTAGTGAACCAACCAATCTAGAATTTGAGAAACCATAGCCCCAACAACAAGTCCTCAGCAAATATAAAGATGTGAAAGCCCAACAGTGAGTGAACTAGTGAAGAACACAAATCCATAATAGGCTTAAGGCATCGATAATCTAAGTGTAAAGTACAACCCACTCCTTTTTGCAAGCCAAGGAGAGATTGGGGTCACATCCTCAGATGAAGAATAGGTGGCCCCACTCCTTCATGTGTACTATCCTTTGATGAAGCATTGTGTATGGTGCCCTTTAGTACTGAAGGAGTAATCCTATCATCATTTTCTTTTAAAGCACCTTGTCTTTCTTCATTACAGTCACTTTTTGTTAATTATTTTTCTTTCACATTTTATGATACATGAAGGTGCCCCTACCTACTTTATCAATTGATAGACTTCACCAATGAGAATGAGCAAGTGAAGGGTTCATTTGATTCTCATTTTTGAACAAAGGTGTGGAGCATTCAACTTGTAGAATAAGGAAAGTAAGCATATTGTTTGTTTCTATTCTTTTAATGTCTTCACTTCACATGTCCTTATCCATAGCAGTTCTTGTTCAATGTAGCTTTGTTAGTTCCTATTTAGATGATAGTAATTGAAAGGCTAACCCATTGATCCAGGAAGAAGAAGTGAACCTTTTTCTTTCAATCATCTCTTCCCTTCTCTATGATGATTTCAATGGCTCTCTAAGCCTTCCTCCATGGAAGTCTTGAATCCATAAATGAGTTTGCTTCATGGACCTCTTGCATCACCCTTCTTTACTTGATGGGGAAAGAACAAATGAACAAGGAGTGCTTGAATGAATGAGTCAAAGTGGAGGACCTCTCTATAGAAGACAACACTTTTAGTAGATTCGAGTTTGTTCTTGGATCTTGAGTTGAGTTTGTTCACAACCATCTGGACTAAGTAACAATTTTCCTACCGACCTTTCCCCGAAGTCCTCTGCATAGAATAAGAGATGAATATAGAGAAGGATGGTCAGACATACGGATCAGTGAGTGTACACCCAAGAGATAGATAGGTTATCTCTATCAAAGCAAGGTGCATAGTAAAGATATACAAAGATGGGCTTAGTTACACTTCGGGGGCTTGGATTTCCCTTTCATCATTTCTCTACTAAGCAAAATAGGAAAACTATAAAATTTTAAGGTCAATGAAGTACATTGAAAGCAATCTCATCTCTATGAGGATTGAATTGAAGTCTTAATGCCCCGGGTATGAGTGCTAAAGTATGGCTAGCTATTAATGATGCTATAGGTTATGGATTTTTATGATATGCTATCTAGTAGTTCTAAGTAAGGCCTTTGCCAAAAAACAAATGGGTTCCAAACCTTTCTGGAAGAAAGAGCTCTTGCCTTCAAATTAGAACATAACCTTCCTTCTCCAAGACAAAGTCAATATCTTTCGTGGCAGATGAGTTCGATCTATTTATTTCTTATCTAGAAAAGAAACTAAAGAGATAGAAAACACCATCTTATAGCATTCATGTTTCCACTCTTTTTTTTACATAGCCAATGATGGATTTTGTGCCATGGAATGAGTCGAAACTAAAATGTTACCAACCCTGCTCCCCCAAAGCAATTGTAGACTCGACACCCATTGATTATTATTTCCCTCCGAAGATACTTATACAAAGTTCTATGAGTTGGTGGTTTGCTTTTATACAATCAATGTGTGCTCGTAGTTCTGCTTCCATATTTTAATCTCTAGATCCTTGACAATTATGTCCATGCACTCATCAAGGATCGCTTTAGTTTCTAGGTCATTGGGATCTGAGAGATGGTATTTTTGTTTCCCTCGGTCACAAAAATGATGTAATTGCTCCCATATTAGAGTCTTGAGTTCTATAGTCCCCTATGGATCGAAAGTGGGTTGGGCAATTTCTTCAGCAATCTCACCCCCACCAAGGTTGTGATGTTGTCAGGCTCCCAAGGGACCGCCGGATCTATCTCTTGCCATACTGGGAGGAACTATTGGGCGATTGGGCATTTTGACTTCATCCAAGAAAAGCTCAGAGAGAGCTTCATCAAGATTTTGGAGCTCGGATGACCTTTCCACCCAATTTTATTCCTTCATGCTATTCACATAGCAACTTATGGCCAAATTAAACAAAAAGGAAAGAAAAGAGTGCTCCGATAAGACCTCCCTCCCATCTAAGTCTCAAGAGAATAAGAGAGTGCATCTTCTCCATAATCATGGAAGGATCAAATCCTAGCATTAGATAAAAGAAAGTATAGAAGGATTACAAAGCAAATGAAGAAGACTCAAAATCTGAGCATTCTTGTTTCTAAATTATAGGAGAATGCAACTTATTATAAGTTCTATCTTATGAACATAACATCACTTGAATATTAACTATGATTTAGATCAAGTATGATCAAAATCTAATTCCCTTTTCTTCTTTCAGAATCAAACTATTGTCTTTTCTTTTTATTTTTTAAAAAGCACTCCTGGATATGAAAAAGTGGATCAGGTAAATCTACTAACTGTTGAAGCTACTCATGATGATGATAGTGATTAGCGAGATGTCTTACTTTTCTTATGCAACATCTTTTCCATATTCTCCTTCCATGACACGCTAGCTCCAACTCAAAAGAAAATCTACTAGTAATGTGCATCCACTATGAGGGGCGCCCCCATCCCCATAAAAAGAAGGATTCCCAAAGTAAATCCTGAGCCCCATTATTTTTATAGGAGGGAAATAAATTCAAGAGTTAGAGTCTCTTTTACCCCCTTCTCTGATACCTACCCATAAGATGAAGATTCCTTACCCTCTCTTCCTAGTTGGAAATGGAAGACTTTTGAGATCATGATAGGAAGAATTCAGTGTCAGAGTAGAACCAGATGAGGGAGAGCTTTCCTCTAGCAAAGAGGCAAAGAGCTTAAGAACCGACTAGGATCTTTTGGTTTAGCCAATTGAGTTCCACTTGCAAAGCCCGTAGCTTAAGAAAGGCCCATGTAGGGATGGGAAGTGGCAAGAACAGAGGTATCTAGAGGAGTAGTAAATTTGGTTGATCCAGTAAGAGATGGTTAGATGGATAAGTGGGCAAAGTATCTTATAATCTCACCCAACATAAACATTTGTAGTAAAGTCTTCATGAATTAGTGGTTAGCACCTTAAGAAGCATATCAATGAGTTTCATACCCCATTTTCTTAGTAAGAGAGGGCTTAATCTTATAGAATACCTTTCAATTGATTGATAATACCTGAAATGATTCTAGTTCTTTTAGCTAGTGCCTTTTCCTCTTACTCAAACGCAAAAAAATGACATTCTTTTGATGGATGCGATGTAATTAGAAAAGTCTTCAATGAGATATTTGCTAGCATCTTCTTAAAGTGTTCTCATAGGTTCAGGAAAGGAAGATCAAAAATTCTTTTTCACATGTATAGAACTAGGGAGATGTTGACTAACTCATTCAAGCAGATGTCTTTGCTAGAGAAAGTATATCCACTCCATCATGCTTTTAATTACTCATGCGTGAGGACACTTTCTTCTATTAACATTTAAGGGAAAGGCAATACGAATCTCTTCAACTAACTTGAATATTAGTGAAGTGATCCTTACAACTTCTAAGTAATGAAAATGAGTTTTGGAAATAAGCTTACCTATAGCTTGCTGGCTTACCTTAGATCGATCACTAGCCCCATTAGTATGACTGCCTGATCATGAAATGATCACAAATTAGAAAAAACTTTAGCATCACTCCAAGGAATCCAACTCCATAGAAGAAAATAAGCAAACTTGGTTGGCACGCTACGGTTTGATGGAACCTAGTGATTGGCTATGAACTCCTCTTATTAGCTAGTGAAAGTGCTATGAGAATGCCATTACTAACTCCTACTTGGGCCTCAATGGCACTATTCACTAAAGGCTCAAAGCAGTAAAAAGCATATGATTTGAGAGTCAACCTTTGCCCTAAAAACCCATCTTTCTTGCTCAAAACCTCAAACTCCTTCAGATACCTCAAATTTTTAACATTGCCCTCAACATGTTTAGTGTTCATTTTCTGCTACCTACAAAAGAATTTCTTCTCATTTCTTTACTACTACGCACCTTATGTATCCAAAGCCTACTCCTCTACATAACCCCAATTTCTTCAAATGATTAGTATACCCTTCAATGTATTCTTTCTTTTTGTCTATATGTACAAAAATTGTGCCTTTCAACACTTTTTTTTCTAGTTGTAAGGTGTTTGGTAATTGAATTCTAGTCAAAATGAATTGAATGGAAAGTCTGTGTCTTTTTCAGTAGGCTTTATTTTAAGTCAAACAAGCTTCTCTTCTACTCTATGTTCCAAGGTTGTCTAGAGAGAAAAGACAATAAGTTTGCAATAAGGAGTTTGAACTTGGAAATTATGTCACTGATTTTCTCTTAATGCGCTATCAATTTTAGTTCAGATTCTTTCATTGTACATTGTACGATTACATTGAGAAAAAGAAAATGTTGACTAACTTGGAGATCACTATTCTAGAGTGGAAGAGTGGAGGTCTAAGGACCACAGATGAGATATGTGTACCCAATATATGAATGAATACATCTATGAATACTTAGCCAAAAGGAGCTCTAATGAAACATGCTTGAAAGCTTGACTCTACCTTACAAGTTCATTATCCTATAATTCTCTGCTTCTCTTCCGCCATCATGTTGTAGGAACTTTGAGATGAAAAATTACCAGAATTCTTTCAGTTCTTTTTTTAGGACCTAATTCCCTTACTGTGACAGGTGTGAAGAAAGTGAATTAGAGTAGCTCTTCTTATGGTTGGATGCTTGAAAACTAGACAATCAATGCTTTGTCCAAGATGTACTGTTAGGTTTCCTTTTTCTTCATTGGTGCTGGTGAAACTTTTTCATCGATTGCATAAGAAATATAAGAAATATGATTCGACACTAATGAAGAGACTATTCAACCCATAGGTAGGGTATGCTCTAAATCTCTACCACAAGCATCGAGCTATAGATCATGCTCACCAGGCTAATACTCAGAATAGGAGTTCTCCATCCATAAAAAGGATCATATTTTGTAGAATAAATGGAAAAATCACTTCACTGATCTGAACCTTACACTTCTCCTTCTCTGGCTACTCATCCTGGTTAATCTATCCTCCCCCCTAACCACTTCAGCCAGGCTAGAAATTTTTTCTTTGTAAAATATAATTTTGGAATATTAATCCGAAATACAAAACATCCTACTATTGTACGAACTGCCTATAGAAAGTAGAACATTCCCCAAACCCCCGAGGTGCGGAGCAAAGGAAATGGTCTGCTAATTGGACCATGGAGAGTGAGGTTAGTCACCATAGTTCTGAGAGAATGATGAGTTGAAAAGTAGACTAAAGATAAATAACAAATGAAATGAAGGTAGACTCGCTCTACAACTAGGGCAGGAAATCATCTCAGTTACTAGTAAGAGCTACACAATTGATAGATAAGGAACATAGTGTCCCATGAACTGCTTTTACAGATTGGACTAGGCTACCCGACACTACTTAGCAAACATTCCTTCATGACCTTCCTGATTCGACCTAACCATCTGACTAGCTAGCTGGATCTGGTTGACCAATGCCCCACTCTTAGATTGAAAAGAGTGCTTTCTTCTTCATTTTCAAGTTTTGAAAAGCAAGACTTGGGCCTCCTAAGGATAGTCTTGTAAGAAGTGATATATAAAGAAAGAAACACTTATCTACTCATATATGGGAATTCAAGGAAGTAGCGGCAGCTACTTCATTTATGATTTCTTGACTATCCATTAAGTATAGCTACTTCTTTCACTTAAAACTATATTTCCTTATAGATAAAAGATAGAATTTTCTATTCCCCCATCGAAAATTATAGAAAATGTATTCTTTACTTCAATTCGGACAGAGTTAGGTTTTTTACTGGATATCATCTTATCATTCTTTATGGACTAGGAAATAGAGTATATGATTTCTTTCAGTATCATATATGATTAGGCAACATAAAGAAGTAGCTATATTGTTCTGTATAGCCTATATACTTGATTAAAAGGAAATTCTATTCTATCCTTTTGCCTCTCCTTTTAGTCGAGCCGGTATATACCTCCTCTCTTTTCAAATTCTCTTTTCCATATAGCCTATATTATTTTCAAATTCTATTCTATCCTTCCTCTCTAAAGAACCACACCATGTCAACATTTCTTCCAAGGAAGAATGGTACAGTTTTGAAGTTTTCTATCCCTTTGAGAAAGTAATCTGGTGGGAAAGGTATCGTCAAAAGGGGTAGGTCAAGAAGGCTAGCCATTGTACTTGAAAATTTTTGGTCTAAGAAGTAGGTTTTCAGAGTTCAGTCCCACAGTGAAGGAAGCACATATTGTTATGCCTCTTTAATGAGCCTTTCATCTCTTTGCTGACTCGTACTCCTTCGATGAACTACCAACTACCCTCTGATTCTTTCTCTTCTTTTTGTGTTTCTTTTCCAATAGATCAATGATGAGCCAAAGAAAAGACAATAGTGCATAACCACTACTTTTCTTGTAGGGAAGAAAGCTCAACCTACACTGAACCTGTCACTTTTGGAAAAGAAGGGGAAAGGAAGTAGGTAGAAATCAGTCATTGCACTAATACAAGTGTAATATATCTTTCTTGCCCTTAAGGAAAAAGAGCTTTGGCAAGAGAAGCTTCTATGCCATCAACATGTCAAGCCAATTCTACTTAGGTGAAAAATGAAAGATCGGAGTCGCATAATATCAACTCTACCTTTCATTTCGACACGTACAACAAGCTTTACCTTTCAAATATTTGAGCCTATAGCTTTTTGCTCTACCCCTCGATCGAGCCCATTCCAGACTTAAAGTATATCCTGAAGCCACTTTCCGGTCTTCCTTGGGTCTGCTTTGAATGATCATGTCTTTCATTCTTCCAAGGTGGATGAAGTACTTCAGTTCAAGATCTTAGATGGAAAGAACCTCTGGAAAGAATGGAATGCATTAATTTGGGACACTTCTTCTCCTAATTTAGCTTTCAAGTGGGAGAGGACTTCCATAGAGTCATTTATGTGAACCCTTGCTATTAGTACATTTTTGAGTAAATTCACTATTCTTGCAAAAGGGGTTCTTGTCTACCTTTTTGATCTTATCCGATGCTTTAGTTTCCATCATTTCTGCTGCTAGTTTCATTTTTAGAGCTTAGAGTTCTCATTGCAGTTGTTCATTTTTCTTGTCTTGTAGCGGATGCAAAAAAAATTGGAACTAATGGGCATGGCTGGTGGAGAGTTCTGTAAACTCAACCTCACTAATGAATTGAAGAATCATAAAAGTTGTTCGGTAGATTCTTTATAGGAAAGGATTGCCACACTCACTTGCTTCAAAGAACTTCCTAAATAGGTTTTTTCATTGACATTAAAATATTGACATTTTTCTAGGCCCAGAAAAAGTGTTGTCTTCTCCAGTTGAAGCTATCCATGAGGTTATAGTGGAAGTTGTGGGGAATCTGCCAAAGAAAAGAATAGGAAGTTGTTGCATGGTATGGTGTTTTTGGTCATTGAATAAAAGAGTGAATAAGCGGATTGAACTCCAAGCAATGTTTTAAACGATAAAGTAAATAGATAGATTCACCCCTTTTGTATGCCAAAAAGATGTTATTTTCATTCAACTGTGCTTGAAAGATAGAGGCACTAGAATTGGTAAGCCCCAATGCAAATTTTAGAATAAATAGAGTGCTCTTCTCTAACATTCAGTTAGATTTGGGTAGTAAATTTTGGGGCAAGCCAAGAAGCTAGAAAAGTAAGCAAAGCAAGAGCTCTAGAGAAAGTGAAAGCAAGCAAGTAAAAGGACAACGGGCTAGGGATGAAATGATTATTTTTGAAAGATATAGGGTGGGTATGGGTGGCTAACCAAATCAGTCTTCTTGGTCCCATTTTAGCCTTTTTCATCTATATAGTCATAAGTAATGGATGTTGTGAATGCACAAGCAAAACACATTAGTCAGTGAATCACTTTCAATCTGATCTAGCAAGAAATGCTTTCCAGATAAAGTCAAGAAAGAGACAGTAGATTCTTTCTTAGTGCTCCCAAAAATTGGACTCATGACAAGAAAGATATAGTATCCAGTTGTAGAGCAATGCCTCATAGGAAACCCAAGATTCCATTTGAGGAGGATTCAAGGGATCACTCAATGCTGCTATAGGCACTCATCAGTTCAGATTGGGTAGCTTGAAGGAGATATTTCAAGCAACTGTAGAAATTAGTTTACCAGGTATTTCGAAGTACAAATCCTCTCACAGAATGGCATTCTTAGTGAATACGATTATTCTAGTTGTTCATTTGACAACTGTAGTGGCTAAATATATGGTATAGCATTTTGAGTTGGTGAGGGTGAGCATCATCATTCCCTTTGGTGAGGTGATACTGATTGCTTGAGTAATGGGAAAAGACCTAGTCCCTGAAAAAGCTTATTTGTTGGAGCTTACAATTATTCTTGGGACTTTCTTTGGACATTGATCGATCTAATCTATCACTCAATCATCCTTCAATAGAGCCTTTGACTAGCTTCAGTGAAACATCAATCCTTCCTTGAGTTGAGAGCCCCCTATCTTAAATACATGGTGCAGTTCTCCCTACAAGGTTGTTGTTGCGGCATTACTATATGCCAACTTGGCTTTGTTGTCCTTTCTAAGTGTCAGTCTTGCCACAACTGTAGAAGTCCCATCTCTTCTACTTTTTTTTTCTTTTCTAGTCACTCGATGTCACACAAGAGAGAGGAGAGGTAACTTGGCGAGAGTAAAAGTGAATGTGAAGTTTGTCACTTTTCCTGGGTTATACCATTATCAACATAATGGAGAGCTAAAGGGAGTACAAAATAAAGTCCCTATAAATAAAAAATAAAATAAATAAGAGAAAATAGATAAGAAAGATGATAGTTTTTACTAGGACTCTCTCCATTGCGTAAGAAAAAAGAGCTACCTGAGATATGAATCTCAGGATTTCTTGAATGTGAATGCATCCTTTCTCCGTAGGCCTCTATTCTTTATGAACTAACTGACATGAGGGAATGCCCGGACCCTCTCCTCTAAAAAATCCTCTTGTAGTAGCTAGACAAGTCAATTGGTCTCATAAGTAAATTGACCTTACTCTTGCTTAGCATCATGGTCGAGTTGGTAGTCGATTATGTAGGGTTAAAGAGCTAGTTGAATGGAAAGGCTAAGTAATGGTCTCGGGGTTGGAAGCACAGAGCCATCCTGACCCCATCCTAACACATAGAAAAGAGGGTAGTCAATTTTTTAGGTTGAGAAAGTCCTCTTCTAAAGTGAAAGTAGAACAAAGACATCTATGCTAGCAGCCACTTCCTCATAGACCAAAGAAAGAAATGGATTGATTTAGAAGACAAATCATAGATGAAGAGTAACAAACCCCAGTGACAAAGGCACTAGAGTTAACAACAACTTTGTAATCCTCCTCAAAGTATGTCTTAGTAACCAGGCCACTTGAGAAAACTTTGCATAAAACCATCACCAGGAGCTTCTTCTTTTGGGAAGAACACCCAATAAGCTCATGCAAACTAAGTCCCAATAAAACACACCTCATGTTCAATATATTTATGAAATGGCTTAAAATTGCTATTCAAGATCCCAAAGTCTTGATAAAGATCATCACTAATACTCTCAAGTGGTGTGCATCATTTTGTCATGTCAATCCAAATTGAATTCAAAATTTTCTCTAAACAACCAAGTAAATCTAGTACTACTATCATCCTGCACCAATTGATAAAATTATTGTTTTATGCCTTCTCCCACAAGAATGAAGTAAAGCTCATGATTTTTTGAACCTCAATGTGGATGGGCTTTCAATGGAATCTTGAATGAGATGAAAGATCATGGATTTACTTTTCAAAATTTTGTTTTTTAAAATGAATATTCCCCAAGAAAATTCACATTCACTCATTCTTGAATGAAAACAAAAGCTCTTGATAAGGTTTTACCTTGAAACTATAAATGATTTGACTCCCTTTCCTTTCATAAAAACCATTAAAAATGTATAAGCATTTAAATGAGAAAATTTTTATGAAGAATAAATTTTGATTATTTAAATCCTTTTATCCAAAGGAAGTTCTATCCCACCCTCTCCCACTATCATCATGAATTGCTCATGTTAGGGGCTATATTCTAGTTCCTATCTAGTTTTAGGGCTTTCCAATATGTATGTACTCGTCTACTATTGGAAGCAAGAAGATCAAAAAAGTGGATAGTCCGATTTCATAGTAAAAGTTAGAGTAACTTGGTGCCTTTAAGAAGATCAGATTGGTAGGTTTGGATGCTTTTGAAATGGTGTTGAAATAAGACTAGTTGGAATAGGAGAGAGAGTGAATCAGAAGTTTTCTAAAGAATGGATCGAATGTTAGGTTCGAGAGGAGACAGACTCGAGTACTTCATTCCTCTCACTTTGCTCTAGTACTTTGTTCCTCTCGCTTTGCTCTAGTGGGCTGATGGCTCCTCTCCTTTCTGAGTCTCAGAAGTGATCATCTCGAGAGCCACATTGTTCTTTTTTCTATACGATATATTTTTATTTCTGATATATGTATTCCAAAAAGAAACCTAAAGTTTCCTTCTTTTATCTACCATGTTCATTAGAAAATGCACTAATCACATGGCACATTTCTTTCCCTATTCAAAAATTATCTAAAACCATAGCCTCGCCTAAGTGCATACTACATACCCGAAAAGTCAAAAAGTTCTAAAGATGGAGCTCATTATATAAGAGAAAGTATTAAAGGAAGCATCCTTGCCCGTTTGAAACCCAACATTAGTTTACCCCAATCCCATTATAGTTCTATCCGTTAAAGATGAAAACTTAGATCGAGATCCAGATCCACTCTCAGTATAAAAGGCAAAGGAGGAATGTTGAATTGAGAAATAGGGTAGGAATATTCTAATGTTGGAATAATTAAGAATATGGGGATCCATTGATTAAGATCTAGCTCGGATGCTACTGGTAACTAAGCATTTGGATCTATTACTCGGATTACAAGTGATGAAAATAATTGGGGGTTCTTGAACTAATTCAAAAAATAAAATTGGTAGTTCTTAGGCACTGAGCTATGCATGGACACCTATCGGGCTTCATTTGACTCGACCCTCCACTAGATATATAAATATAAAGAGAAATTAGATCATTGACTTTGTATAGTATATAGTTGAAAGGTTTTTATGGACAAAGGGTAAATCGTATCTAAAAGGTTATAGCACATCTTTCATGAGAGAGGGATGTTATGAACAATAGGCAATGCACTCTATCAAAACATAGCCTTTTATCATAACATAAACTAGAATGCCTCCTCGAAACTACAAGGATGACGGCTAGGATTGGGTCAATTGGAATTGATTCAAATGCTTCTACCTCTAAGACTGATCCATTAGATACTGCTAAAACTCCCTTTGTTACTTCTAGGTCAACTTCAATTCTTCTACCTTCCTTACTTCTGCAGTACCTACCTCTACCTAGGCCTTGATCGTTGAAATGATGTAGAGATGGTGGTGCCTTTACCTCTGCTTGCTCTATTCTTCACATATGTAGCATGCTTGTTCTTTTTTTGCTACTTCTGTGTGTGGTAGGCTATGCTAGCTTACTAATCTATAGAAGTGAAGCATATGAAGAAGTAGCAAATGATGATGTCATCTTGAGCTTTGAGGAAATAGAATCTACGCCATCCTTCTATGATTGAAAATCCATTTCAATGCTGTAGCGTAGCATGGTGGATTATGGGGATGAAAGACCTATATCTTGCCACTCATCTGACATTGAAAGGAAAAAGAGTATTGTTAGAGCTCCCATTAGTTCCAGGCCTCCTCACCTATCAAAGAGATAGTAGCTATAGAGGGAACATGAAGAGTACCTGCGTAACCCACATAGGGAAATATGGAAAAAGGATGATTGAGGACTCAAGGATCAAAATCTAAGATGACTGGCTAGCATTCAGGCCTTTCTCAAAAAGAAAGATAGCACTACTAGACATAGTCTATGAGAATGTTTACAGCAAGCCAATACAACTGCTTACAAGCCTGTCTAGGTTTTAAATCAACGACTTGGAACAGATCGAAGCTACAGTATTCCCTCCATTTGATATCTTACTAGTGGATGGCAATGCTGCTCATTTAGCTTAGCTCATTGTGATGACCAAAGGGAAGCCAACGTTCTAACCTCAGGTATTTGAGAAGTGATTTTTTGAAATAACTTCAATCATGATGAATTACTCATTTGATATTTGTTCATTTATTTATTTTTGTATTCCCTAATCTATTTTTTATACCAGATCATTGTAGTATATATCATTTCCAGATTAGTGACTACTTTTATGTTATTCATTTTTGAAGTGAATAACTGTTCCTCCCCTAGGCCTTATCCTAGATCATATATGATCCACTTGGTAGAATCCTGAAACTCAAATTAGAATGAGAGTAGTTGTAGAAAAAGATCGACCCTTAAGAAACACATTTTAGGGTAGAATAGGTTTAGAAGGGCAATGTCACTTGTAAAGATCTTTCGTTGTCTCTCTCTTGATGTTCCAAACCTTTAAATCATAAGAAATTTCCTCTTTGTCTTTGAAGCTACAGTTTCCTTTCAATCAAATGTTGCTGCAATGCATGGTTGCTATTAACTTCTTTCTTAACCTGACTTGAGGCATAGGCATAGGGATAGGGCTTCGGTATGCAAATGATATCTTTCCTACAACCTTCTCTATGGGTGAAGAACATGAACAATCCTCATCCTTCATAGTTGTCTATGTTTTTCACTACTTTCCCCAGTTCATACCTTGAAAAAACACCTGGCTCTGATTCAAAGATCATGTTTCTACTTCCTTGATACACTTGGTTAATTTTAAGGACCACATCATCACTAACATATGCCTTTCACCTTTCTTCCTTATGATATGCTAGTTGTATTATATGACACTAAACTCTGTCTCTGAAAATCTAGTCTAGAATCTTCTTTCCTTATAGAGAGACACCCCTCCCTTAGAAGTGAGTCTCTTTGGATAAGATAAGAGTAAGCAGGCACACTCTTCTGAATGTGCTTCAACATCTAGGGTGCTCTCTATGCTAATACCATTTGAGTCTTTCATGAACTCAAAAAGAATAAGAAGAGCATCTCTTCACTCCAATGATAAAAAATTCTTTCTTCCTTATTTGAAAGGGAAGCTTTCTTACATTTTCCATTTTGACCTGTACCAAAGTCGTGCTGTAAACACTTCCAAATTACTCTTTTGTCACAGCTGGTTAGTTACTGGTTCTTTTCTCATTAAATCTTGAAGTGTCGACTACTTCTATTTCCCAAAGATTTTAGAATTTGAGCTTTATTAGTTAGTTTAGTTTATTAGTTTATTATTATTAGTTAGTTATTATTAGTTATTAGTTATTTAGTTTTTTGTTAGTTATTAGGTTTAGTTATTAGTTATTTTAATTAGTTAGTTTTATTAGTTTTATTAGTTTTTAGATATTTAGTTTATTATTATTAGTTATTATTAGTTATTTTTTATTAGTTAGTTAGTTAGTTTATTAGTTATTTATTAGTTTTTAGTTTTTAGTTTATTAGTTATTATTATTATTATTACTTTTGTTAGTTATTAATATTATTATTAGTTATTATTATTAGTTTATTATTTAAGTTATTATTTATTATTTTATTAGGTTTAGTTTAGATTTTTAGGTTTATTTTATTATTAGTTTTAAATATTTTTGAGTTAGCTATGAGCATAGTTTAGTTATTAGTTAAAATTACTTTTTAGTTTATTAGTTATTTAGTTTATTAGTCTATCTATTTTTTATTTTAGTTATTATTAGTTATTAGTTATTAGTTTAGTTAATTTAGTTATTTTATTATTAGTTATAATTTTATTAGTTTTAGTTATTAGTTTTTTATTAGTTAGTTATTTAGTTATTTTATTAGTTTAGTTAGTTTTATTATTATTCTTATTTGGTTTATTAGTTAGTTTAGTTATTATATTATTTATTCCTAGTTAGTTTTTTTATTTAGTTATTTAGTTTTATTATTAGTTATTAGTATATTAGTTTTAGTTAGTTTTATTAGTTATTTATTTATTATTATTATTTAGTTATTAGTTTTTTTATTTAGTTATTAGTCTTATTTTTTATTAGTTAGTTTTAGTTATTATTAATTTTAGTTTAGTTTTTTAGTTTTATTCTTTAGTTATTAATATTAGTTTTATTATTTTTTATTATTTATTAATTATTAGTTTATTATTATTTTAATAGTTATTTGTTAGTTATTATTAGTTATTAGTTTAGTTATTATGTAGTTATTATTAGTTTAGTTATTTAGTTATTTATTAGTTAGTTCTTAGTTTTAGTTATTAGTTTAGTTATTTAGTTAATTATTAGTTAGTTTAGTTTATTAGTTAGTTATTAGTTTTAGTTATTAGTTTAGTTATCTATTATTAGTTTTATTAGTTAGTTTTTATTATTATTTATTATTAGTTTAGTTAGTTTATTAGTTTATTTATTATTTATTTAGTTATTACTTTAGTTATTTTATTATTTGTTATTAGTTTATTAACTATATTAGTTTTGTTATTAGTTTTTAGCTAGTTAGATAATTTTTATGTTTTTTAGTCATTATTGTTATATTTATTATTAGTTATCACTTATTAGTTATTTATTAGTTTTATTATTATTTAGTTAGTTATTAGTTTATTTATTATTAGTTTAGTTTTATTTTTTAGTTATTTATATATAGTTTGCCATTTATTAATTATTTTAGTTAATAGTTTAGTTATTAATATTATTTTAGTTATTGGTTTTAATTTTAGTTTTATTACTATATTATTATTAGTTAGGTTTGGTTTTTATTAATTATTAGTTAGTTTTAGTTTTAGTTAGTTATTAGTTTAGTTATTAGTTTAGTTTTAGATTAGTTAGTTATTATTAGTTATTATTTAGTTATGTTTATTTGTTTTATTTAGTTAGTTAATTAGTTAGTTTATTGTTAGTTGTTGTTATTAGGTTATTTAATTTAATTTAGTTTAGTTTTAGGTTTTAGTTTTTTGGTTAGTTTAGTTAGTTTTTTAGGTTATTAAGTTTTATTAGTTTTTATTAGTTAGTTAGTTTTATTAGTTTAATTTAGTTTTTCATTAATTTTATTAATTTAGTTAGTTTATTTGTTTATTAGTTTAGTTTTTGTTAGTTTAGTTAGTTTAGTTTAGTTTTTAGTTTAGTTTTAGTTTTTATTATTAATTTTAGTTATTAGTTATTTAATTTAGTTAGTTTTTATTTAGTTTAGTTATAATTTACTTTTATTAGCTAGTTTAGTTACTTATTAATTTAATTAGTTTATTTTATTAATTAATTAATTAATTATTTATTTATTTATTTATTATATATTATTAGTTATTAGGTTTTATTTATTATGTTTTAGTTTTATTAGTTTTATTATTAGTTATTAGTTATTTTTAGTTAGTTTTTAGTTAGTTATTAGTTAGTTTTTAGTTTTATTAGTTATTAGGTTTATTAGTTATTATTATTATTAGTTTGTTATTATTAGTTAGTTATTAGTTATTAGTTATTAGTTTTATTAGTTTTATTAGTTATTAGTTAGTTTAGTTTTATTTTATTTTATTATTAGTTTTTTAGTTTTATTAGTTAGCTAATTAGTTTAGTTAGTTATTATTAACTTTAGTTTATTATTATTTATTATTAGTTATTAGCTATTAATTTAGTAGTTTACTTTTTAATAGTTTTATTTTATTATTTTTTATTATTTATTAGTTTTTATTTTATTAGTTATTTTGCTATTTGTTATTTAGTTTTTATTATTAGTTTTAGTTATTAGTTTATTATTATCGTTAGTTTTGATATTTAATTATTATTATTATAATTATTAGTTATTATTATAATTATTATTAGTTTTTTTAGTTAACTATAATTATTATTTTTGTTGTTTTTTAGTTGTTGCTTTATTTTATTAGTTAGTTTTAGTTTAGTTATTATTTATTATTATTATTATTTAATTTTTATTAGTTATTTATTTATTAATTTAGTTATTAGGTTTTAGTTATTTTAAGTTATTAGTAATTATTATTTATTATTAGTTTAGTTACTAGTTTAGTTATTAGGTTTATTTATTTTATTAGTTATTATTAGTTTATTAGTTAATTTTAGTTATTATTATTAGTTTATTAGGTTATTTCTTTTAGTTTATTAGTTTTATTATTTAGTTATTAGTTTTTTATTTTTAGTTTATAATTAGGTTTTAGTTATATTATTTAGTTATTTATTAGTTTAGTTTTATTAGTTTTTAATTTATTTTAGTTATTATTATTATTAAGTTTTATTAGTTTATTAGTTTTAGTTAGTTTGTTACTATTAGTTTTATTAGTTTTAGTTATTAGTTAGTTATTGGGTATTATTATTAGTTTTAATTTATTATTATTATTATTTTTTTGGTTATTATTAGTTTTAGTTTAGTATTATTTTAGTAAGTTATTAGTTTATTTTGTTTATTATTTAGTTAGTTATATTATATAAGTTTATTAGGCTTTTTTAGTTATTAAATTATTATTTTAATTATTAATTATTTATTAGTTTATTAGTTTATTAGTTATTAGTTAGTTATTAGTTAGTTATTAGTTAGTTAGTTATTATAAGTTATTAGTTTAGTTTATTATTAGTTTTAGTTATTTATTTTTAGTTTTTATTTAGTTTATTATTATTATTATTATTTTAGTTATTATTAGATATTATTTTTTTTTAGTTTTTTAGTTATTTTGTTATTAGTTAATATTAGTTTTATTAGTTATTATTAATTTTATTACTTATTATTATTATTTATTAGGTTTGTTTTGTATTATTATTAGTTTTTATTAGTTATTGGTTATTAATTATATTATTTTGGTTTATTATTATTTAGTTTTATTAGTTTTTAGTTTATTAGTTTTAGTTAGGTTTATTATTTTGTTTATTAGTTAGTTTTGTTAGTTTAGTTATCATTAGTTTAGTTTATTATTAGTTGTATAGTCTATTTTATTAGTTATTAGCTTTTATTAGTTTTTAGTTATGTTTTAATTATTTAGTTATTATTAGTTATTTATTTATTTACTTATTATTAGTAATTTTTATTACTAGTTTATTAGTTATTAGTTTAGTTAGTTTAGTTAATTTTTATTAGTTTTTTATTATTAGTTTCTTACTATTATTATTAGGTTTTTAATTATTATTTATTAGTCATTAGTTTATTTTAGTTAGTTTTTTTTAGATATTAGTTTATTATTTTAGTTATTAGTTATTAGTTAGTTAGTTTATTAGTTATTAGTTAGTTTAGTTTATTGGGTTTTATTAATTATTTAGGTTTTAGTTTAGTTTTTAGTTTAGTTAGTTTTTATTTAGATTAGTTATTAATTATTTTATCATTGGTCTATTAGTTTCATTATTTTTATTATTATCATTTGTTATTTTAGTTTTTTTAGTTATTATAGTTTTAGTTTTATTAGTTTTTTTATTTTTATTATTAATTATTAGTTTATTTAGTTATTAGTTTTAGTTTATTAGTTTTATTTAGTTATTAGTTTTATTAGGTTATTCATTTTATTGTTTATTAAGTTTAGTTTTTTTAGTTAGTTAGCTATTTATTTTATTAGTTTTTTAATAGTTTAGTTTTATTAGTTAGTTTAGTTATTTAGTTTTATTTATTAGTTTTTAGTTTATTTTTAGTTAGTAGTTTATTTAGTTAGTTTTGTTTAGGTTTTATTAGTTATTGGTTATTTATTAGTTATTATTAGTTAGTTATTAGTTAGTTATTAGTCATTAGTTATTATTATTATTAGTTTTATTTATAATTATATTTATTATTATTATTTTGTTATTATTACTTTATTTGTTTTATTTATTATTAGTTTATTATTTATTAGTTATTTGTCATTAGTTATTATTATTATTATTATTAGTTATTAGTTTAGTTATTATTATTATTTTACTTATTTTTATTATTATTAGTTATTATTATTATTAGTTTAATTATTATTAGTTTTTAGTTTAGTTACTTATTTAGTTTTAATTTTTTCATTTTAGTTATTAGTTATTATTAGTTAGTTTTATTATTATTAGTTTATTAGTTAGTTAGTTTAGTTATTATTATTATTAGATTTAAGTTATTATTATTAGTTTTATTTATTATTTTTATTAGTTTTATTACTATTATTAGTTACTTTTATTAATTTTATTAGTTATTAGGTTTTATTAGTTTTAGTTTATTATTAGTTTATTAATTATTAGTTATAGTTATTTATTATTAGTTTATTAGTTATTTATTATGTTCGATTTTAGTTTTATTAGTATATTATTATTATTAGTTATTTATAACTAGTTTATTTAGTTATTAGTTTTAGTTTTATTAGTTTTTTAATAATTATTATTCATTTTTTCGTTTAGTCTTTTTATTAGTTATTAGTTTAGTAGTTATTTATTATTATTTATTATTTAGTTTTTATTAGTTTATTTAGGAATTTTTAGTTATTTAGTTATTAGTTTATTTAGTTATTTTAGTTAGTCTTTATTAGTTATGCTTTGTCAGTTTTATTAGTTTATTAATCTTATTATTATTAGTTATTAGCTATTATTTTAGTTTTATTAATTATTAGTTTAGTTAGTTTTTGTTATTATTGGTTAAGTTTAGTTTTTAGTTTTATTATATTATTATTATTATTAGTAATTATTTATTAGTTATTTAATTTATATATTAGTTAATTATTATTAGTTTTTAGTTTTTAGTTTATTTATTAGTTATTTATTTTATTTATTATTTATTAGTTATTATTATAGTTATTAGTTATTATTATTTAGGTTTTAATTTTTAGTTTTAGTTTTTAGTTTATTATTATTATTTATTAATTTATTATTATTATTAGTTATTAGTTATGATGTTATTAGTTTCATTATTATTTTAGTTTTAGTTATTAATTATTAGTTTTGTTTATTAGTTTATTAGTTTAGTTATTAGTTTAGTTTAGGTTTAGGTTTTTATTTTATCTTATTATTTTATGTTATTTAGGTTTAGGTTTATTAATTTATTTTATTTTTAGGTTTTATTTAGTTTACGTTTAGGATTATAGGTTTAGGGTTTACAGTTAGTTTACAGTTTATGGTTTAGGGTTTAGGGTTATTTAGTTTAGTTTAGGTTTATTTTGTTAGTTTATTTTATTTTTATTTTAGGTTTATTTTATTTATCTTTTACGTTTAGTTTTTATTTTATTTAGGTTTTTTATTTTTAGGTTTATTTTATTTTTAGTTTAGGTTTAGGTTTACTTTATTTTTATTTTAAGTTTAGGATTTTTATGGTTTAGGTTATTTTATTTTATTTTTAGGTTTATTTTTTAGGTTTAAATTTTTATTTAGTTTTTATTTTATTTTATTTAGGTTTATTTTTTATTTTATTTAAGTTTTTAATTTTTAGGTTTTTTTTTTAGTTTAGTTTAGGTTTTTAATATTTTTATATTAGTTTAGTTTTTAATTTTTATTTTATTTTATTTTTAAGTTCAGGTTTAATCTTAGATTTAGGTTTAGGTATAGTTTAGGTTTTTATTTTCTCTTATTATTCTAGTTTATTTAATTTTAGGTTTATTTATTTATTTTCTATTTAGGTTTTATTTAGTTTAGGTTTTGGATTTTAGGTTTTTAAGGTGTACAATTAGTTTACGATATATGGTTTAGGCTTTAGGATTATTTTACTTTAGGTTTAGTTTTTTTATTTAGTTTATTTTATTTTTTATTTTAGATTTAGTTTTTTTTTTAGTTTAGGGTTTAGGTTTCTTTTTTATTCATTAAATATCACTTTAGATTTTCAAAAGCATCCTGACTTTTTTCATCCCAAATAAATTTGGAGTCCTTTTTTAATAATGCTGCAAAGGGTTGGCACCTTCCAGATAAATTTGATATGAACCTTCTTAAGTATGCAAGCCTTCCCTGGAATGATCTTAACTGTGTAAGACTTTTAGGTGGCGGCATTTCTATAATAGCTTTTATCTTTTCTAGGTCAATTTCTATCCCACCATGCCGCACTACAAACCCTAAGAATTTCCCTGAAGTCACTTCAAAGGCACACTTCAGAGGTTTCATCTTTAAGTTATAGTGGCGCAATCACTGAAAAATGACCCACAAATCATAAAAATGTTCTTGTTTTAGTTTGCTTTTAATGACTAAATCATCGATATAACATTCAACTTGATTATGAATCAAGTCATCGAATATTCTAGTCATAGCTCTTTGATAAGTAGCTCCAACATTTTTTAGGCCAAATGGCATGACCGTGCAACAGAAAATCCCTATTGGAGTCCTGAACACCGTATGTTTTTCATCTTCTGGTACATCTTAATTTGATTATAATCAGATGATCCATCCATAAATGAAAAGATATCATGCGAGGAAGCTATGTCAACCATGAGTTCAGGTATAGGCAAGGGAAATTCATCTTTGGGATAAGCTTTATTTAAGTCTCTAAAGTCAACGCAGATGCGTATTTTACCATTCTTATTTTTTACTGGAACTATGCTGGCTACCCAATCAGGGTATTGTTCTTCTCGTATAAAGCCAGCTTCAATTAATTTCTTTATTTCAATAATTACTTGTTATTCTACTTCTAAGCACATTCACCTAGAAGCCTGCTTCATGGGATGGCATTAGGTTTAATTCTTAGTTTATGTACAGCTACATCCTGGGATAAACCTGGCATTTCATCATAACTCCAAGCAAAGCAATCTTTATACTCAAAGAGTAAGGTGATTAACTCTTCTAAATCTTCTGGACCCAACAAAGAGCTAATAAAAGTCAATTTTGGGTTCTCAGGAGTTCTTAGGTTGATCTCCTTTAATTCATCTATAGTAGATTTTATTTCTTCCACATATTCAAGTGGTGCATTCTAAAGTGAATCATCTTTGGATTCTTCTATAGTTTTTATGAATGAGTCTCTTAGAAGAGTAGAAGAGACTTCAAAGAGCTGATCTATTTGATGATTGCTTATCATTAAGCAATGCTCTATATCATCAAATTATTTAACAGTACCAAACCCAATCCTAGCTTTAGAATGAAAATTTCTATGTTTTTGGTTCCATAAGCTCTCTATGCATTGGGCTTTATCTTTAGGCCAAATATTTGTAATAAAACCATGTTTCACAGAATTCTTTACAAAAGTAGAGTAACAATCAAAAGGAAGTTATATCATTTCATTGAAAGGTGGTTCTTCAAGCTTTACATCTCCTTCTGAGCGTGAAGGACCTGGTATAGAATAAAATTTTGCTGACCTTCTTACTTCTTCTGATAAGTTAGGGGCTACTTTGACCTCTAATTGAGATATTTTATTTTGATTTAGAGGAGTCAAAGTTAAAGTATCCATATTTTTTTTTAATTTTTCATATGTGGATAAGTTAGACTCTTCCATTAATGTTTTGATTTCTTCTTCATCAGTGTCTGATTCTAAGGAAATCTCAAACCCTTTTGAAGCATTTCTATGATAGGAATCTTCATCCGAACTGGATTCTAAATCAATATGAATTATCGGAGGTTCTTTTTCTATTTCTTTTTCTTTTTCCTCTTTTTCTTTCTTTTCATCATTTTTTATTATTGTTTTTTGTGCTTTAATAATGGTGGATTTCATAGAATCAACTCTAGGTTTCTTAGGCATGTAATATATAGCATCTTCATAAAGCTCAATCTCATGAATAGCCAATGGTTGTACATCTCCTTTTATAGCATACTCCACTCCATCCCTAGTGTATTTAATACATTGGTGGAGTGAGGATGGCACCATTCTATATTCATGAATCCAAGGTCTGCCTAAGAGAGCATTAAAGAAAGTTTCTGAATTTATAATTTGAAATTTGGTCTCAGTTTTCAATCCTTCTATTTCTAATAATATAGTGATTGAGCCTAAAGCTTTTTCACCTATTTCATTAAAGCCCTTTAACAACATCTTAACAGAGCTAAGTCTTCTGCTATCAATTTTTAAGAATGCTAATATTCTAGAGTTCATGATGTTAACTGATGCACCAGGATCTACTAGAACTCTTGACAATCTTATATTTTCAATTTTTACACCAATATAGAGAGGACGATTATGGTCACTGGTTCCCAAAAGCAGATCCTCATTGGAGAAAGTAACTCCTGGGATCTCCTTAAAGTAACAAGCCTCTTCTAAGGAAGTAGCTGCTAGTTGAGTCAAGCATATCTCTTGATCAAGTAATGCCTGTACTAGTGATTCTCTCATTTCTTTTGAAAGAATGAGAGCGTCATAAATGCTTAATCTAGCAGGGAGCTTCCTAAGATGACATAGAACATTATAATCCACTTTGGGAACCTTTGTTTCTGCTAGTATCTCTTTAAGTAACGAATCTGAACTTGTGCTTTCATCCATGATTTTCTTTCCTTTTTCTTGAGGAGTAGGAGGTAAGCAAGGTGGTAAGACACTTCCACTACGGAGGTTTATTTCAGCAATATCTCCAGGGTTTGAATCAACTTGTTCCTCATTTTGACCATCCTTTTTTGATGAATGATCAGAATCTGACATTTCTATTTCTATGATAAGTGGATCACCTTGTAAATCTTCCATGTAAGTTTCTGATCCTGAGTAATGTGAGACATCATGAGATTCTTTTTTTTTATATTTAAATTTTCAATTATTTCATTCTCATTTTCATCAGAAATAGCATGCATGTAAGAAATGTCATCAGAGATAGATTTTTTATTCATTCTTTTGAAATAAGTACATAAAGATAAAGGCTTATATGGTACTGCCTTTCCATCTTTATCATACAAAATTCTATTATTGAAAATATATGTCCCTCCCTCACAACACTTCTTTATCTTCTGTGCAGTTGAAGATGCTGAACTAGGCTGAGGTGGAACCCATACTCTAGACTCCATTAGATCAACCTGGGTGATCACCTCCTGATTCTGACTCTGATCCTGGATAGCAAGTTTTAAATTTTTCATCATATATTTCTTTGTAGAATGGGATAAAACTATATCCCATTCATTTTGAACTGAAGAAGTAGAAGAAGAACTACGTTATAACCTTAATGGATCCTTGTCCGTGGTCCACCAAGTACTCTTTGGAATAGTCACCAATCCATTTTTGAAATTCCTCTCAAGCCAGTCTTTGAAAGAAAAATAATCCTCAATAGTATGCCCCAACATCTGATGCTATGGGCAATAATTGGGATCATTTACCTTTCCCACTTCTTCTGGCTTTCTTGGATCAGGGAGTTTAAATTCTGGCTTTTTTATCAAATTCTTAAAAATTTTCTTCACCACCTCTTTCTTCTTGAAGGAATAAGTATGGTTCATCCTTTCTGAGAAAGAAGTAGTCAGAAAGGAATGATAACTTCTGCTACTACGGTGGTTCATAAGATAAAGCTTGCTCTGGCTATACTTGTATAGGAGCTTTCCCCTTGTCAACTATAGAGACATTAGCTGCCCTTTTTTCTAAAGGCCTCCTAGGCTTGGATGACTCAAATTGGTCTTTTAAGAATGATATCCTAGGGGCTTCCTCTTGTAAACTAGAGGCTTTATTTAACAATTTTTCAAAGGTTTTAATGGTAAAGCCTTTTAGCAGGAAGGCCACAAGGCCATGTATATTCTTAAGAAGGATTTCTACAGCATGCTGCTCTTGTAGTTGAAGCTCACATTTTAGGCTGAGAATTCTCCATCTTAAGATATAATCAACTAGAGATTCTCCGTGTTTGTGTTACCACTAGGTCTCCTACAGTAACATGATGTTGGACACCTGTGAATCTCTTTACAAACATTTCTTCTAATTCGGTGAAAGTGTGCATCGAATCATTTGGTAAATCTACATACCAGTCGAAAGTAACTCTACTCAGGCTCCTAACAAATTGTCTGAATTAGAGGGCATCGCTCCCTCCGACATTACAACAACTTGCTCAGAAGTGAGCTAAATTCTGCTTGGGATTTTCGGTTCCATCAATTACTTTAAAGGATGGGGATACAAATCCCTTTGGATATGGAGTGGAATCAAATTCCTTGGGGTATGGCCTACCTCTTGGAATTAGGATTGTACCCCAATTTTGTGCTAAGGTTTTCTTCACTTGTTGTTAGACCAATGTCTTTAGTTCAGTGTTAGAAGGTACCATAATTACAGGTTTCGGTTCTTGTCAGCACTCTTCCAAACTAGACCTTAGATCATTGGTGAGACACAAGGAATCTAGAGGGACAGTTTGATGAGGTGGAGACGGTGATGGAATCTTACTTTGAAGTGATTGCATAGTAGTAATCATCTCCTCCATTTTTTTATTCATAGAATTGATTTGCTCATCCTTCTTTTGAAGTTGAAGGATGAGTTGTTGGTTTGAAACTAAAGCAGGGTCTTCTTGTGTTTCTTCCTACTCTTTTTTAGATGATCTTGTGTCAACCATATAGATGTGTGCTATTGGTAACACCAAATCATCATCCAACATGTCATCTTGTTCATTATCAAAATATTCAGAATTTATTTTCAACTTTTCATTCTCTTCATCTTCTTTAATGATGTTATCTATCTCTTCTTTGGACAAAGAGAGTAGAACACCATTATTGTCTAAGATGACATCAGTTGGTTCACAAACTTCCATTAATCTCAATTCAGATGGTTTATTGATGTTCCCCTGGGATGTAGGGATATGGTCAATGAAGGCTTTTAGGCTTACTTGAGCATTGTCAGTAGTTTTCCTAACATAAGAAGGAGAATTCACTCTTTTATTAGAAAGATCAAATGCATGTGGCTCGGCCTGAGGTAATTGTGGTAAAGGTTCATCCAACTAAAAATTAAAGGTTTTAAAGGTGAAGAGGGTAAAGGTGGTGAAGGGATTTTATGCTCAGAAGTTTGAGGGACTTTCCTAATATATAGTCTTTTATTCTTTTCCTTAGGGTAAGTCCTATCCCTGTTTATCCTAGTAGATTAATTTTTATGCCATGTAACAGGATGAGAATATCATCTCGGTACCACAGGTACAGGATATGGGGTCTTCTTCTATCAAATGTGACTGCCCCCCTTTCTTTTTAATGATGGAAGGTGGCAGATCTCCCTGACAGTTGTCTGGCTAAATGTTGAGAAGCCTAATTTTTCATGTTTCTCAATATATCTTCTTTAGTATAGGAAGAAGATCTAGGTATCCTATGTATGGTCTGGAGAAATTGACCATTGGATTCTCTATGGTCATTGTTAAAGTTCTTCTTTGCAGGATGTACAAAAGGATGAGGTAAAGAACTAGCAATCTTCATTACATTCTCCTCCTCTAAGGCAGCAGATAAAGAATGGAATTTGTTTCCACCTAAGAGTGGAGAAGTATGAGGAAAAGAATATCCATCTCTCTTCACAGTTAAATTCATATCTAACATCTCCTTCTACTTTTTCTCCCTAAAAGCTATCCTCCCGAGTCTCCTCCCTCTATTTTTCTTTTGACTCTTAGTCATTTTAAGTATTTTTGAGGTGGAGCCTACTTCAAAAGTGCTAAAGGGAACTAGAGTAGGGAATGCCTCTGAAGTGGGCAATTTTAATTTCTTTTGTACAGGTCCTTGCTGGACCCTTTCAACGATCTGTTTAGTAAGCACCCTATTTTCAGCAGGATTTATAACATTAGAAATTTCTAAAATAGGTTACTTATTTTTTAGGGTTGCTTCAGCAACAGGAGTAAGAGATACTCCATTAGCAGTAATATTGAGATTTTTAAATCCAGCTCCAAATTTGATAATGGAGCCATCGATGTTTACTACTATCAACGTAAAAGCTAATACTAAGTGGTGCAAAAGATCAATTGGCCAACCATTTTCTTGTTTTCAGAAACTAAAATTAATTTTATTAAAAATGTAAAATAAGAAAATTATGGTCAAAATAATGTTTTGACTTTTCAAGGAAGGTTGATCAATGATATGGCCAAGATTGTTTCTTACTTTTCATTTTATTTTGAAATTTGGTTTTAGGACCCAATCGTTTAACTATGATAAACGAAGAGTTCTAGAACCTCAAGATGTTGGATAGGCTCAACCAAGAATGAAATGGAGAGGTATCCAAAGGAAAAAAAGGCAGTCTTGATCGGTGAGTGGCACTAGTACACTGCTGATATATAGAAATAACCACCTATTTCTAAATATGGAGAGAGCAACCAGTCCCCAGCGGAGTCACTAGAAAAATATTTGGTTTTCTTTTTCTCTCTGTTCAGAATAGAGAAAAGAAATGGCACCACATAGAGTTTAGGAATATTTTATTTAGATGATCAAATATGATATTAAGGAATAAACATATTATCTTGAAAGATAAACATGCTTTCCTATAGTGGATTTAATCATTTTAATAATAGACTCTTATGACTAATGGGTCTTTTATGTACCAAAGTATTTTCCCCTGAACTACATAGAAAAGTAGAACAGGGTCAATTTTATCCTGGGATCTTGGTTCCCTATAAAGGCAAGCCTTTATAGTTAATTACATCTTAGGAAGGGTCTCTTCCTAAGAATACTCTCGATTGAAGAAATAAGTGGTTATTCCTAAAGACTACTATGGTAGCTTTCAAAGGATTGATTTTTGGAAATTCAATTGGGGGAGGTCCAAATTGGAGAGATTATTTTTAGGAGTCAAATGGAAAAGAGTAGGAAATGCCTATTGATACTGGGATGCCCAGTAGACATTTCATCTATCCTATGATTAGGCTTAAATTTGGAATCTAATTTTAAATTTCAAGTTGTCATTTTCTTAGAAATCTAGGACTTAGATTCTTGTAGCACAACACTACAGAAATGCCTAGGGTTGAAGACTTATTCCTAAAAGGATGCTTCAGGATCTAGTCTACAGGTGCTTCTGACACATGTCAGATGCTCGACATAGTTCTATTTTTGGGAATCATTTGTCATTATCTTCACTTGAAGGAACTAACCTATTCCTGACTCTTCTGGGCTTACAACCTGCCTGGAGAAGGTTGCCAGCTAACACCACCTAAGCGTATTTTAAAACCATAGGCTAAGTCATATGAATGCAAGATGACTGGGCTGTTGGAATTTTAGGAAAGAAATCTATGAACCTAGACTTACTCCCTAATCTCTAAGATCATGTAGGGTATGAAGATGCATATAATTAATGCACATTTTTTTGATTTCAATAATTTATAACTCGGGATTCATTTAGGCCATAAGGATACAATTTATGCCTAATGCATGTAATTAAAAAAAGATCATGGGCCAAATCAAAATAGAAGAAGGTGTACTTCCATCATAGGCTCTCAAAGGTCAAGCCTAGGTAAAGATGGAATTCCTTCATTAATCAAGAGTGATACAATATGATTATGCATGACATTCAGCTAAGGGGTTGCTACATATTTTATCTCATTTTAATACCTAGGCTTTTATGTGAATATTATGAGTTGTATTTATTTTTATGTTTCAGTTGATTTAGTTGGGTGGAAAATTTAGTTTATCCTATGTGCCTACATCTAGGCATACATCACAGCATAAACATAGCATAGAAAGAAACCTAAGAAAAGCATCGTTTATTGCACCCAAAATAAATCAAGCCAAATCAAAGTATATAAGAAAAAGGCCAATGGTGCAGACCCCGGAAGAAAGAAAATTGGGCCAGTTCGCCCCTTATACAACCCAGCCTAGAACTACAAGTTTAAATCTATGGGTCTTCTTTCCGGAAAGTCTCCTTCTTCAAGGACATCCATCTGCTCCACAGGGGACCACTACACCATCTCCTGGTTGGGTCAGCTCCTACTAATCCTAGACCCCATAGATCCTAACTTAATTCTAAGCTCAAATTTATATTTAAAATTTAAAAAAAAGTCCTAAGCCCTATAAAACAGATGTTAGGAAATACACACAGCACACCAAGCGGTTTATATTTTCCAAACATATGGGCTTAGCATTATTTGCTTTTGCCCAGCCCTATGGACTATGTTAAGGGATTTTCAGCACCTGCAAGCAAATGACAATTTTATGATTTCTTTATTATAGCGATCCCTTTAACACAGTCCCCTATAGAAAATAATATTAAATCTTGAAAGAACGCCCTAACATCCAGTCTAATGAACAAACAAACCTAAGCATCCAGTCTAAAGCAATACACCACACAGACATGTGAAGCACATCACAAATATCACAGGAGATTAAAAGAAAATCATAGAACAATCTAACCTAGATCTAGGGTTCATGACCTAAATAATCTAGTGTGTGTAGTAGTGGGTTTGTGACCTTTAAGTTTAAGTTTTGAAGTTTGAAATTTGAATTAGTTTAATTTTTACCATTGCTTGTTTTCAATTCAAATGATTTAATGATTTAATTCTTATTTTTTATGTTCATTTTATTTGGTTAAGGTTATATTTAAGTTTTCAATAATGAGAAATAGAATGAATTTCATTTTTAAGTGAAACTCACTTTATTCCACATCCTAAATCCTAATGAGGTTTCCAAAAGTCTAACTAAAATCCTTAAGTACTTTAATTAATCCTTTTAATTTTCTTTATGTTTGGGTTCAATTTATGTTATTTCATTTATTTGAATTGCTTTGTTTGATTTAATTTATTTGATTTATTTCATTTTGAATTAAGTTATATGGATTTCATTTGATTTCACTAATGTTATTTTAAAGAGTTCAATTTAAGTTTGATTTCATTCAATTTAACTTAAGATGTTAAATTATGAATTTATAAGCTTAAGTTTTAAGTCCATTAATATGAATTAATGTCTTAGGTTTGTTGATAGATTATTCTTAACCTAAAGTACTTAGGTTAATTACTTGATCTGATTTGATTAATCAAGGTTTTAAGTTCATTATTTAAATTCATTAAGGATGAATGGTTTTGTTAAATTTAACTTGTTGTTTAATTATGTTTGAATTTCATTAAGTATTGATTTTCTTACAATTTTGATATTTGATTAAATTCTTTAACTTAAAAAGTTTTAATAAATTACCCTAAGTTTTCTGATGTTTATTTCAGATTGGTTCAATTTATTTGTTGATTTAATGAATTAATTATTATTTAGTTCATATTGACATAGAGATTTGGAAATTCAAGAATTCCAAATTTTTAAACCAATTGGGTTTCAAATAATTATGACAAGTTGGGTTTCATGCCAATTTTATGTTTCTAAAGTTTCAGTTTAATTAGGGATGTAATTAGGGTGTAATTCAGGTTTTAATTATTTCATTAAAACCTAAATTAAGATTAATTTATTAAAATTAATTAAGATATTTTATTTTTTACATATTCTACATGGAAATACCTTTCCAATGAGGGTTTATTCATAATTTTCGGTTAACTGGTTGATTTATTATGATTTAATTAAATTCAAGTAATTTAATTGAATTATTTTATTCTTTTAATTATCAAATTAAATTAATCAAGTTCAGATTAAGTTCATATTAGTTTAATTAAGTTAAATAATCATTCTAATGTTCATTACTTTGATTTAAGATTATTAAATTAAAATTTTATAATTATTTTATTAAAGGGTAATTAATTTATTTAATTTACTGGTTAACTCACATAAAGTTTTAATTTCATTTTATTTCACAGAATTAAATCCCCAAAAATTTACCTAAGGTATGTTTTAAGCTTAATCATTTCCCCAAAGTTTGAAATTAATTGGATTATTAATTTAAGAGTAATTAAAGTTTAATTTTTTCCAATAAAACCTAAATTATGGAAAACTCATCTAATAAAAATTAGGGGTTTTAATTTCAGTGGATTCCTCTCATCAAGATGAATCCATAGAGCTTTTATTTATATTTTTATGATTTTTCTTTGATTTGTGATGATGTTTTGAAGTTTTTTGAATTTTTTTAAAATTAATTAGATCGTTGCTTAACAGTTTTTAACGGTTTTTAAGTTATGGGTCCCACACATTTTAACTAAAATAAGCGAGATTAGCTTTGGACCGTCCGATCAATGATCGGGCGGTTCCTGATGATCCCACGGTTTTGCGAGATCAAGAGCATGTCGAGCGCGGGTTGATCCCGTGGGACAATTCGACCGTCCCATCTGACATGGTCATTCCCATGATCCCTAAAGGGATTTAATCAGAATTAACAGCCTAGATCTAGACCGTCTGTTTCTTTTTAAAAGAAACAAATGGTCTTGATTTCATCTCTCCCGATCTCTGTGGGAGCCGAGGACCGTCCAACTTGTTTTCCTAATAAATTTTGATCTACGCTACCAAATTGGATGATTTAAAGTGCTACATGATCGTTCAAAGATCCTCTTTCAATCCATATGGCTTGAGCTCACTGGAGAACAACCCTTGTATGGAAAGGATCAAGGCCGAAAGCTTTAAATAAAAAGAGGGGTTGTTAATGGCATACCTCAATTTAGGGGGCTTTAGATGTTGAAATCAATTCCACTAGCTTTGTTTCTTCAAGGGAAAGTCTTGCTCTAGAAGAATTGAGCTAATTCCTTATGGGTTGATCTCTTGCCCAAGCTTTAGATTGAACTTTCGATTTTGGTTTTCCCAATGGTTGAGAGCACTTGGAAGGAAGGGGGATTTCGTTTGGCTTTGGATTTGATGTGGGATGGTGTATGTGAGCTTTTCTTGCCTTGAGAGAGTGTGTATGCCTCTTTTTTTTATGCATGGTCGAAACCTTTTATGGCTTTTTTTTTTAATTCCTCTTGATCGGTTTGGATGATGGAAGATGCTTGGAAGTTTGTTAGCTCACTTCTCTTTATATTCCATCTGTCTTTAGGGGAAGAGGTGAAGAGGTGATGAGGGCAAAAAGAATTTTTTCTTTTTTTATCCATTTTTTAATCTTTTTTTCCATTTTGTCATTTTGTTATTTGATTTATTAATTAAGGAAACTAATATTAACTTATTAATGGTGTTTAAGATGATTAATCTCCTATGCACATTCATTGGTTAAGATGGTTTTGAATTTTCATACTTTTATGATTTGTTTAACTCACTTAACCCAAATTAGGTTAATTTGAGTCAAGCTTGTTTTCTTATGGGTCAAATGACCCATTTGACCTAACCATACCCAATAGGGAGTTAGGTTATGTCCTATTATTATTCTCATATGATTTAGGACAATTAGTTTGATGTTATTTTGATTTTTCTTCAATTTGAGTTCAATGTGGCTTATGTAAGTTATTTTGTTTTAAGGAATTTAATTTACATAATCTAGGCCTTAAAGAACTCAAATTTATTTGTCATTTTAATTAAAACTACTTATTTAATTTTTAGAAATATTTTTGGTTATTTTATTTGGTCAAATTTTTAGTGGGTTGACTTCTGGTTTGGCTTTTAATCATTTTGGATTGATGATTATTGATTATTTGATTTGTTGATTTTGAATTTGGATGCTTGTGTTGATCCTACCTAAGATGAATAGGTTAGATCCAACCCAAGGTGAATTATCTAGGTCACTATATATAGTGTCCTGAACATGCTAAATTAACCTCATCCAAAAATGAGGTTAACAGACACTATCGACTCTCTATGAATAGAATTTGTCCTCTTGTGATGACTGGTCCTAGTAAGTAGGATGATATCTGTATGATCAGCACATGTATCGTGCTGAGCTGAAAAATTATTGAGTGTAGAAGCTGCCAACTGGCGATTGAACCTCTACCTCTCCCTACTAGTAATATGAGCAGATGATGGGCCTCTTTGGCCCTCTCCTGATGAATATATTTTCCCACACTATGGGGGATGATAGATCTCAGATCAAATTTAGCTCTAAACTCATAACGTCCATAAGCTCTGCCAACATGGTGCAAGACTGGTCAGAGGCTGGCGTACGATCTCCTACTCTAAGTAACTGATAGTTGATACTGGACCACTGGTGGAGGTGATGTACGAATCCTCCTAGCATCCTCTCTATCTGACCCAAAGAGAGGATGAAACTAGTTTGCTATAACCAGTGGTGAAGTCAAAATAAGAAACTCCTCAACAACTGAATGGGTAGCTGCCTCCATCTCCTTGGTAATCTTGGTGTGATATCGCTTGATCATGCAATTTTTATTCCTTCACTGTGTTTTGGTAGGATGATAGGAGTGAGAGCTAGACCCATGCTCAAAAGTAGGGGAGGCAATCCTTGATATTAGGGGAGCCTTACCCTTTGAGGGTATTGATGAGAGGGTGCTAGCCCTCACTGGGGCAGCATGAGAAACCACAGGGTGCACTAAAATTGGAGCTGGTGTTGGTATTATCACTATTAAAGTTTGTGGGACTTCAACTGCTTTCCTCTTCAACAAGGAGATGTCATAATCTAAAAGTAGATTGATCTGGATGACTAGCTTCTGCCCAGCCACTGCGATTCTACTGACAGTCGTGAGGGGAGTGCCCTCACATGTAATCTTCACTCCTTTAAATCCCCTACCAAAATGGATAAGGTGTGTATGATCCAATCAATGCAAGTTGGCCTGGTCTAAGGCCAAATCCATGATGTGAGGGATAGTGAATACAACTTCTACAAGCTTGCCATTTCAGATCAACTACAAAGACTGGAAAACTGAACTATAACTATACTGATGTTGAGAATCTGTTATATAGGAAATGAGCTTAGATCAGATTTCTATTTTTGTTGATTTTTAAAATCAAATTGAAAATTTGGACCCACATCCAACATCTTGGATGTGTTAAGTGGGGTTCAAATGGATTAAAGAGGATTTAGAAATTTGATTGAAATGAGGAATTTTGAATATGAATCCAACTTCAACAAATTTGGGTGTGTTGAAAAGTGTATTCAAATATTTTTAGAAGGATTCTTCCATAGATTCATGTTTGTTTGAATTTAGATTTTGATTTGAGGACCCTTTCCTTTAAAAAAATTTGAGTATGTTAAAGTAAGGGTCAATTAATTTTATTTTTGATTTGGTGTTTTCACTTACTTGCAAATTTGGGTATGGTAAGTGAAGTGTTTAAAAATAATTAATTATTTTTTGTGAATTATTCTTTTATCTTGAAAATTGGAATTCCCTCTTAGCAAATTTAGGTATGCTAAGTGAAGAACCCAAGTGCCTTTTGTTTGATTTTTGAAAATAGGATTCTTAGAAAATTTGGGTATGCTAAGAAAATCCTAATGTGTTTCATTTTTTTTATTTGATTGAAAGTGGAGACTTTACTTTAGAAAATATGGTATGCTAAAGATGAAGTCCCACTTAGTTTTTTGAAATAGAAATTTTACTTAGCAAATTTGAGTATGCTAAATGAAGTTCCAAATGATGTGTCCAAAATTTTGTGTTTTGGTATTGTTTTGAAAGTAGAAACTTCTCTTTAGCAAATTTGGTATGCTCCAAAAGTGCTTGAAAATTTTTGGTTTTGAATTTGGAGACTTCACTTAGCAAATTTGAGTATACTAAATGAAGTTCTAAATGTGTTTGAAAATTATTGATTTTGAATTTGGAGACTTCACTTAGAAAATTTAAGTATGCTAAATGAAGTTCCAAATGTGTTTGAAAATTTTTGGTTTTGAATTTGGAAACTTCACTTAGAAAATTTGAGTATGCTAAATGAAGTACCAAAAGTGTTGAATTTTTTTTTTCATTTTGAATTTGGAGAATTTACTTAGTAAATTTGAGTATGCTAAATGAAGTTCCAAATGTGTTTGAAAATTTTTTGTTTTGAATTTAGAGACTTCACTTAGCAAATTTGAGTATGCTACATAAAGTTTCAAATGTGTTTGAAAATTTTTTGTTTTGAATTTGGAGACTTCACTTAGCAAATTTGAGTATGCTAAATGAAGTTCCAAATGTGTTTGAAAATTTTTGGTTTTGAATTTGGAGACTTCACTTAGCAAATTTGAGTATGCTAAATGAAGTCCCAAATGTGTTTGAATTTAGAAAATATGATTGTCAAGTTTTGATTTTGAAAAGAGGACTTCCATTCAACAAATTTGAGTATGTAGAAATAGAAGTTAATCTTATTTTTTGCAAATTTGAAAATTTTTATTTTGTGTGTGAGTATTGCTTTTTTGAAAGACAGAATTCCAACTTAATCATATATAGGATATGTGCAAGTAAGATTTCCAAATGATATTATTTTTATTTGGGTATGAAATCTTCGTTCAATAAATTTGGGTATATTGAATGGAGATGTTCATATATGCTTTTGAAAATTTAGTTTTATTTGAAAATGAAACTCTTATTCAATAGTTGTGGGTGTATTGAATGGAAAGGTTCATATGTGCTTTTTTGAAAATTTTTATTTTGATTTTGATTTTGACTTTTGGAAAGATGATTGTTCACTTTATTTTGAAAATGAAATCTTTGTCAAAATGAGTTGAAGGAAGATGTTCATTTATTCTTTTTGAAAATATTACTAGTTTTACTTTTGAAAATTCTTACATGTAACAATTATGAGAATTGTTAAATGAGGGTGATTAAAATTAGGTGGAAAATATCTTCTTATGTGCATTTTGAAAGAGTGCTTTTGAAAATCAAGGTTCTTATGAAAAATTTATTTTATCATTATTATTTTAAAATGAACCTTTTCTTTATCAGAAAAATGATAAGGAGAAAGTCTTTAAATATTTTGCTTATTTAGATCTTTTATTTTACCCATTAAAGAACCAATGGGGCTTTTAAGACCAACACGGGGTGAGGTCCTAAAACCTAAAGATGTTGGCTAACTCAACTTAAGAATGAAATAAGCTAAGTGCCAACAGAAAGAAAGACAGTCTCGGATTCATACCAAAGTACAAACCCATTATTGATACTTGAACACAACGATCATTTACCAAAGATGGAGAGAGGAACCATCCTCAGCGGAGTCGCCAGAAAATTTGTGGTGAAAAATATTCTTCTTTACATATTTCTTCCTACATCTATCCCCTTCCCTTTTGAAAAGGAAGGATAAATGAAAATAGAAATATATAAAAATATATATTACCCCTTGTTGGGGCAACACGTAGATCCATAGATGTTCTTATTAAGGTGATCGGGTACGACATTGAGGAGAGGTGTACTATCTCGAGAGATAGAAGTCACCAACCTACAATGGACCTAATCACCAAAATAAGAACTCCTAAGGATAATGGGTTTGCATATGTACCAAAGATTCTTCCCCTACATGGAAAAAGTAAAGTAGGGTTTATTTTAAATCGGGTTCATTAAGTTCCTTACAAGGGCAAGCCTCCATTGTTAATTACATCTTAAGGGATAGGATCGCTTAGGAATACTCTCGATTAAGGTAAATGATCATTGTATCCAAAGATTTCAATAGGTAGGACTATCTCAATTGGTTAGTTTATTTGGAAGATTAAATGGGATTGATCAAGAGAAGGAGTTATTATCAAAGCCAAAGGATGATAAGTAGGAGATGCACGATGCTCGAAACTGCGAGCATCTCAACCTATCCTATAATTGGGCTTTACATTTTTGAGATTGATTTAGTTTGTTTGAGTTGAATCTTTCATTAGAAATTTAGGACTTATGATTCCTTAACACAAGATTAAGGAAATGCTTCAGAGGTGAGGAATTATGCTTATAGTCCCCAAAGGGGAGAAAGAACCTAAAAACCTAAATCTAAGGAGCTTTGATAAGGACTGAAAGCACAACCTAAATCTAAGGTAAAAATGGTTATTTGGTTTGCCTCCACAAGAGAGGACAAAACACCCGATAGCTTGGACTTACAATCACCTAGGGGTGGCCGCCAACTAACTCCTTCTATGATTTTAAATACATGTAGGAAAGTCATTATGCTTTATGCAAGATAACTAGGTTGTTGTTTATTTAAAAAGAGACTAAATCTTTAAACTCACTACCTAAAGAGACTAGATCATGTAAAGGTATGTTCCAAATGACCTAAATCTAATGCAATTCAAATTTTATTTTAATTTTATTTTTGGACAATTATTTTGACTCGAACTAACAGGATTCATATGCCTAATGCATGAGAAATAATATTATTGGCCAAAAGCAGTGAGAAAGGAGGAGGTGTATTTCCACCATGGCTCTCGGTCAAGCCAAGTTTCTCTAGCAAAGGTGGAAGCCCTCCAATAAAGAGTGTAAATAATATGCATTTGTTCATGATGTTATAAAAAAGTACTCATTCAACTAAGGGGTTGTTAATTCTTTTATCTTGATTTTAGCCTAAGCTTTAGGTGAGGTTATGAGTCCTTTATTTTTAGTTTTGAGTTGTTAGATTTGGTAGAAGATTTATTTTTTCCTAAGAGCCTAATCCACATTCAGGCCATACATAAAGCAAGGAAAAAATTAGGAAAAGGATGCCACTTAATGCACAGGCTAAACAAATCAACAATCAATTTATAAAGCTAATCACAAAAGAATAAGAGGCCATTGTGGTAGGGTACCATCGCACAAACCCAAAAACAATTTGGGTAGCTGAGCTCTACCCTTATACAACCTGGATTATAAATGAATTACATACAATTAAGCAAGGAACTCATTGTTATGGGGGTCTTCAAGCTTAATTTCTTCATTCTTCTTTTCTTCTTTCTTCTTTGGTTCCTTCTTGGATGGTTGGAAGGTGGAGGCTTTAAAGGATTCACATGGTGCATAAGATGAGATCTTATGACCAATGTTCATCCTAATCCCCATAACAGTCATTCCAAAATCCTAATTGCAAAATTTACATGAAAAGGAAAAGTAAATCTAACTAACACCTACAAAATAAAGGTTAATTAAGAAAACCACCAAATCCCAAGTATGTATATTGAACTTATCACCCCCACACATGGGTGACTAATTCCACCTAGCCTATTGGATTATGCTTAGGGGTATAAGCACCTACACAATAAAATGCATTTATATTTTTATTTATTACAGCGCCCCTTAAGCACAATCTCTTGTAGAAAATAATGGTTAGACTCATCTTACCATTCATTCTATGCTCATACATCTTAACATCTAGATTAAAACATATATCACAAAACAAAATTAAGAATCAAACCATGCACTGCCCTAACCTAAAGCTAGAAGTGGTTACTTAGCCTAATGTGTGTGCTTTGGAAGTTTGTGTGGTAGCTATGGTTTTAAGTTAGAATTTTCTAAGTGTGAAGCATGTTCAACTTAGAGGAAGGTTTTTTTAAGTGATTAAGTTATTTTGAGTTAATTTTATTTCATGTTTTGATTAGGTCAAGTGAATCCTACAATTAATTACTAAGTTATGAAGAGAGGAAGAGAAGAGAACTTCTCTTTCCCTAACCTAAATAATTTCTAAGGTAGATTGATATTTTGATTTTTATTTAGTGAATGTTTTAATTAAGTGTTTTAATTAATCCTAAGTTTAGATAAACTCTAAACAAACCTGTTCAAAAAGAAAGGCATTGTAAGATTAAGTAAAATGAACTAAATTCACAAAACATACATCACTTCATTTTCTTCCCAACATGTGTAACATGCATATGAATGAGTCTAAGCATATCTATACATTCAAAGAGAATGTTTAACATAGTTTATGATTCATGATAAGCAATGCATTTAAGAGAATTTGAAAGTTTATGATGCATGATTTTCATTAAGCAGGAGTTTCTTATCCAACTTTCACATGCATACATGAATGTATGAAAGGCATAAGTGAGTATGACACCATTGTTAACAGAGGTGTATGGTACAAGACCTACTTAGGGCTACTTAGCCTCTAACCTCAAGGTTATCCAGACTAATATACCACTTTCCTTAAATACAAGAATGTGTACAAAAAAATGAATGGAAAAGAAAGAATGCAAAAGTTGGTGTTAGTTGATTTATTTTTGTTTATGCAATTTATATGTGCAAGCATAGGTATCCTTCTTAAGTGATAGTATAGGAATGAATAGGATATAGAATTAGGCAAGTGTTAGGTTCTTTTTTGAAATGAACCATAAACCTTGCCAAATCTATTCAAAACTATACTAAGAAGAGAGAAGGAAGACCTACATTAAGCACATCTTTATATTTTACTCATGCAAACTTATAATTAAGATATAAGTAACACACTTTCAGTTTTGATAATTGATTCATATATTTTGAAAATAATTTAGATTTAATGGCGATAATTATTTTTAATTTAGCCAACACATGCAATTTTGACATAAAGGAAACATTTTCATTTTAAATTTGATTTTGGAAAAACATGGATGCATGAAACTACATAACATACATATTTAACATGTTGGGAAGAACTAAATTAATGAAACCATGTAAACACATTCACTTCAATTATATCCTAAAGGAAATCTTATGAAATAACAATATGCTTAAAGTAAATCAAAGTTTATTTAGTATTATTTTTGTTTGATTTTGAATTTGACTTAATTTTGAAAATGTGAGTTGAGTGTTTATAACCCATTACCACATGTGTTTGACATTTTTGTTTAATTTTTATATGATTAGATTCATTTTAGATTTAGATTAGGTTAAGGCATGAATTAAACATTTTAATTAATCCTTACTTACACCACTTTAGCAGAGTTAACCAAATAATTATGAGCTAATGAAATGACATAAAACTTGGCAATGAATTTAAATTTGCAATGCACCTAAGAAGAAAAGGGTCTAATGTAATTTGGCTCATGATTAATGGTTAAATATGCTAAGGGGTTTAACTTAAGTAATTTCAAAACACCCCTCACAAATATGAGTTGAGTTTTGATTTCCTTAATAGAACTTAGGCTCTTGAACACCTCAGCATCTACTCAAAGTAGATTAATTAAGTTCTGGAAGGTTTTTGAATTTTAAGAAATTAATTAAGAGGGTAAATAATTAATTAGCCCTTAATTCAGAGAGAAAAGGGGGTTTAGGGAATAGATTAGGGGAAATGCCCCAAAATTATTCCCTAAACCTCCTATTCACTGAATTAGATATTAATCAACTTCAATGAGGGATTAAAACACTAATCAAACCTTTAATTATCTTTAATTATATAAAGGGGGTAATTAGGAAATTAGTTAGAAATTCTCCCAATTAAGCCACTAATAAATCCTAGAAAAATTAGGGGAGGCAGAAGTCATCCCCAAAATATACTCAAGAAGTTTAAGATTAATTAGTGGATTAATTAAGGAGTAATTAGCAAATTAATATTTCCACTAAAATCCAAAATTAGAGAAAGATACAATTCAAATTCTATTAAAACCAATTTTACAATATTCTAGATTGAATTATCTTTTAGTGGCAATTTACCTTATATTTTTTTGATTTGTCTTTAAAGAGATGAATTTTTGAAGTTTAGAGGATTAATTAGAATTAAATAAACACTAATTAATCTCTTAATCCAATCGGCGCGCCAAGCAACAGTTGACTCGGATGCACTTTCCACGCATCGAGCGCTGAGTGTAAGACAAACCTAAAAAATAAAACCTGAAAAAAATTAAAAAATAAATCTTAAAGCCTAAACTAAAAAAAACATAAACCTAAAATAAAAATAAAATAAACAAAATAAATAAACATAAACCTAAAGTAAAATTAACTAAACTAAAATCAATAAAACCTAAACCTAGACTTAAAATAAACTAAACATAAACCAAAACCTAAACTAAATAAAATAAAATAAACTAAAAATAAACAAAACCTAAACTAAAAATAAAACATAAAATAAAAAACTAAAACCTAAACATAAAAAAATAAAAAAAAACATAAACCTAAACCTAAAAATAAAAAATAAAACTTAAACCTAAAAAATAAAATAAAAATAAAACTAAACTAAAAAAATAAACATAAACCTAAACCTAAACCTAAAAAATAAACTAAAAAAAAAAACTAAACTAAAATAAATAAACCTAAAATAAACAAACTAAACTAAATAAAAATAAAAATAAACTTAATTAAAAATAAAAATAAAATAAACTAAAATAAATAATAAATAAACTAAGTAAACCAAAATCTACCGGTTTACTTAATTAAAGAAAACCCTAAACCCTAAATCCTAAACACTATACCCTAAACCCTAAAGCTAATCCTAAACGCTAAACCCTAAACCCTAAACCTACAACACCAAACCTACAACTCTATACCCTAAATAACCCTTAACCCTAAACCCTAAACCCTAACCCTAAACTTTAAATCTTAAAAGCATAAACCCTAAAACATTAAACTAAACTCTAAACCGTAAACCCTAAACTCTAAACCCTAACCCTAAACCCTAAACCCTAAACCCCAAACCCTAAACCTAAACCTAAAGTAACTAAATAAATTAAAAAAGAAACCTAAACCCTAAGGCCTAATAAACCTAAACCTAGACCAAAACCTTAAGAATGGGCAGAACCTTGATGACAGGAACATCACCGTCAACTAGGCTCAGTCTAGATCTGGTGGAGGTGAAGGAGTAGGCAACAATTATCATTATGGTGGTGAGGGATCTGGAGCTGCTAGTGGATATGGAGGTGGTGGTCAGAGTTATGGTGGTTATGGAGACGTGAGAGGACCTGAGATTACAATCATGGTGGTGGCGAGGGAGAGATCGGGATATGATGTTCGATCATGCTATTCGAGAGGCCAAGGTTGTTCGATGGGAACTAAAGAAACCAAAAATGGTCGATCCGACTGGTACTTATGGAATTGCATCTTTATAAGAGATAGTTCTAGTTATCTAAGGTTTTGATTTTCTATGCGTTTCATTTTTGATCTATGTCATCGCTTGTGTCTTAGAAAACTTGGTGTGTTACTTGGTTGATGAAATCAAAAGAAGAAATATTGAATCTAAATTTGATCTCTGTTAAAAAAAACAAAAAGCCTAAACCATAAACTAAAACCTGAACCCTAAACCCTAAACCCTAAAAATAAAAAATAAAAAAATCCCTTACCCTAAACCCAAAAAATAACCCTAAACCCAAAACCTACAACCCTAAACCCTAAACCCTAAATCCTAAAACCCTAAAACCCTAAACTCTAAACCCTAAACCCTAAATTCCTAAACCCTAAACCCTAAACCCTAAACCCCAAACCATAAACCCTAAAACCATAAACCATAAACCCTAAAACCAAAAACCATAAACCCTAAACCCTAAACCCTTAATCATAAACCCAACATCCCTAAACTCTTAACCCTAAACACCATACCCTAAACCCTAAAAACCTAAAACCTAAACCTAAACTAAATAAAAACTAAAAATAAAATAAATAAAAAACCTAAACCTAAATAAAATTAAATAAAACCTAAACTAAAACTTATACCTAAACCTAAAAATAAAATAAAATAAACTAAAAACTAAATTGAATTAAAATATATAAATACTTCAACTAAACTAAAAAATAAAAAACCTAAATAAAATAAAAACTAATAAATAAACATAAACCTAAACCTTACACCAAAAAAAAACCTAAACCTAAAATAAACAAAATAAAATAAACTAAAACCTAAACTAAAATAAATAAAACCTAAACCTAAACTCTAAACTAAATAAAATAAAATAAACTAAAACAAACCTAAACCTAGACTTAAAAATAAAACCTAAAAGTAAACCTAAAATAAAAACTTGAAACCTAAACCTAAAAAAATAAAATAAAAACATAAACCTAAACCTAAAAATAAAATAAAAAAATAAAACCAAAACCTAAAAAACAAAATAAAAATAAAACTAAATTTAAAAATAAACATAAAACTAAACCTAATCCTAAAAATATAAACTAAAATAAATAAACCTAAAATAAATAAAATAAACAAAATAAAATAAAAAATAAACCTAAATAAAAAATAAATAAAAAAATATCTTAAACCTACTAGTTTACTTAATTTAAAACTAAACCGAAACTAAAACTTGAACCCTAAACCTAAAACTTAAGCCCTAACCCTAAACCCTAAACCATAAATCTTAAAAATAAAAGAAATTAAAATAATTCTAAAAAATAAATAAACCCTAGCCCTAAACCCTAAATCGTAAAACTAACCCTAAACCCTATACCTACAACCCTAAACCCTAAACCGTAAATCCTTAAACCCTAAACCCTAAACCCAAAACCCAAATCCCAAAACACTAAACCAAAAACCCTAAACCCTAAACCCTAAACCCTAAACTCTAAACCCTAAAATCTTAAATCCTAAACCCTAAAACCTAAACCCTAAACCCTAAACTCTAAAACCTACATCTCTGAACCCTAAACCCTAAAACCTACATCCTTAAGCCCTAAACACTAAACCCCAAACCCTAAACCCTAAACCCTAAACCCTAAGCCTAAAACCTTAAAATAAATAAACTAAATAAACCTAAACCTAAAATAAACTAAAATAAACTTAAAACTAAATTAAACCTAAATAAATTGAAACCAAAATAAACATAAACCTAAGCCTAAAACCTAAATAAACCTAAACAAAAACTTAAATAAAGTAAACCTAAACTAAATAAATAAACCTAAACCTAAACCTAAATAAACTAAAATCTAAACTAAATAAACTAAACCTAAACCTAAGCCAAAACCTAAACCTAAACCTAAACCTAAACCTAAACCAAAACCTAAACCTAAACTTAAACCTAAACCTAAACCAAAAAATAAATCTAAAGCCAAAACCTAAACCTAAACTAAACCAAAAAAACTAAACCTAAACTAAATAAAACCTAAACCTAAACCAAAACCTAAACTAAAAAACCTAAATCTGAACTAAACTTAACTAAACGTAAATAAAATAAACCTAAATAAACCTAAACTAAATAAATATAAACTAAGATGAACTAAACTAAACCTAAAAAGATAAATAAAACCTAAACCTAAATTTAAATAAATCTAAACCTAAACTAAAAAACTTAAATAAACTAAAACCTAAACTAAACCTAAAATAAATAAACTAAATCCTAAACCTAAAACCTAAAATAAAAAATAAACATAAATAAAATCTAAACTAAACCTAAATAAAAATAAACCTAAACCTAAAACCTAAAACCTAAAAAAAATAAACCTAAACCTAAACCTATACCAAAAAACCCAAAACCTAAACTAAACCTAAACATAAATACCTAAACCTAAACTTAAACCTAAAACAAACTAAACTTAAAAAACCTAAACCAAACTAAAACTCCTAAACCGTAAACCCTAAAAAACATAACCCTAAAATCATTTTACATCGTTTCAATCTCTTGTTACTTATGGATGTGCCTCTTCTGAATATTACTTTGACAATCTCCAACTCGTGGCTTACATTACCCATTTCGGATGATCCAGCTAAGGCATATGATTTTGTGGGGATTCATTAACACAATGCCATTCCTACTATTAAATCCTTTAGGGATGTACTTTTTGGTAAGAGATCTACATCTTCTGACTTGGTGACACTAATTTTGACTTCTTTTTAAGGTATGTCTCTGATCATTTGTTCGGATCTTGATGTCAAAAAGCTTGCAAAACCTTTCAAATTTACTTTGATTTGCAAATTTACTCTATGACAACCGAATTTGGACAAGATCTGAGCTTTTTTTCATAACCTTAAACTTTCGGGTGCTTTCTCTATCGGCTTGATCAATCCAAGACATACTTTGATTTAACTTACAAATAGTTTTGATTATTCAGGGTTTTCATGTTGATCTTAATTTGTATTTAATTGTAAAATGGGTTTGTTGAAGTGGTCTCCCTTTTGAGATAAAAGAGGAATCACCTATTATTCATGTGTGGTTAGCTCTTCCAAATATGAGAATCCATTATGTTACCCACTAGGTTTTATTTGCTATCGGGCTCTTTTTTGGTCAAGAACTCTAAATCGATCAAGATCGCAGATCTCGCACTTATTGCTCATATTGGTTGAACTTCACATATCTAAAAAACATCATAAGGATGCTTGGATTGGATCTAAAAAGTTTGGCTATTTACAAAAGGTCAAATTTGAAAATTTTCTTGTTTTCTACTCCCATTGAAAATACATGGTCATGATAATTCAGAGTGTTTTGGTCTACACCAAAGATCTTAAAAGAAAAATTTTAATGATCCTAACTCTAAAGTTGCTTCTGGTAAAGTTAAATAGCTATTTTTGTGCCTAAAAATAACTTAAATATTATTATTAGGTCAGATTTTTTGGAATCTTCTGATGTTCCTAATATTTCTAATTCTGCTTCTTATTCTGATCTTGGCAAAAGTGGTAATAATGTTGAAAAAGATGTTTTGCCCAACAACCTTTCTTCACATGAGAACATGCCTATTTTGGCTAATTCCAAATTCAAAGAGGCTAAAAGAATGATGATTCACTCTCTAATGAGTCTATCCTTGCTTTATCGCAATAATTGATGAGAAAGTGGATTTAAATGATAACTTGAATGATAACTTGAATGTGGCTACAATTCTTGAGCAAAACACTAATTTTGACATTGGAATTTGTGCTTTGAATTGTTAAACTTTTTGTTTAGTTTAGATGATTTATTCAATAACAATCCTAACATGTACTTGAGAAGTCTTGGTGGTATCCCTATTTCTCATCTTAGCTTTATTGATGATTTCATTATATTTTGTAATGCTTCCTTTCATCGTATCAAAAGACTTAGGAAATTTTAAATATTTTTGGTAGAGAAAGTGGTCTTTCTATTAATGAAAGCAAGAGTTGCTTCATTACATACTCTAAAATTTCTAATAATAAAATCAATCATATCTTAAGAATCACAAACTTTAAATACCAACAACTCCCTCTTAAATATCTAAGTACACCTCTTTTTAAAGGTAAAAAAAGGTCCCATCTTTTTGATGAGCTTATCCAAAACATTTCTAATAGAATTTTGATGTGGGAATTTCACTTACTTTCTTTTGGTAGGTTTACTTTGCTTAAGAGTACTCTTAATTTGATGCCTTTATATCTTATTCAAACCATTATCACTACTAATTTTATCTTAAATAGAATTGATGGTCTCCTTAATAAATTTTTCTAGGGATCTAATAATCAATTAAAAGGATGCATTGGACTTCTTGGCATAAATGTTATGGGCCCCTGGGTGAAGGTGGGCTTGGCTGCAAATCTATTCATGAAGCTATTACTACCTTCTCACATAAACTCTGGTGGAAATTTAAGAAAAAAGATAGCCTCTGGGCTAATTCTATGACTGCTAAATACTGCCAGGGTAAGCACCCTCTTATCTATTCTTATGAAGTGGGTGACTCCCCACTTTGGAAAAGGCTTTGCTCCATTAAATGGGAGGCTATATCCTTAATATCTTGGGGTATAAATTTAGGATCTTCTTTCCTTTGGAAAGACAACTAGATTGGTGGTGGTTCTATTGATGCTTTCTTAGCTACCTATTCTACTGCTGCTACAAAAGTTAACTCATTTTGGCTTAATAACAAGTGGAATGATAGTAAACTTAATTTATTCCTATCTCTATTGGATAAATTTAGTGATATTCATATCCTTTCCAACAAGCCGATCAAATTCTTTGAAAGCTATTTTATAATGGAGATTTTATTGTTAAAGAGACTTGGAATTATATTAGAGAAGCTCATACTTCTTCTAATATATTTATTAAACTTTGGAATAATATCATCCCTATCTTTTATTCTATCCTTGGATAATTCTAAAAAACTTTATTCCTATTGATTCTTTGCTCTAGGATAAAGGTTTTCATTTGCCTTCCAAATATTATTGTTATTTTCATATCAAAAATGTTAATCATGTTTTTATCAATGGTTTTATTGCCTCCAAATTATGGTTTTGGTATGATGATCTTTTTCATACTAACCATTTCCATGGCTGTCTTTCCTTATATCAAGTTCTTGAAGCATATTTCCAAAAAACTGTGAAAGGTCATATCAAAGTTTTAATTGCCATTACCCTTATTTGGTTCATAAGGATGGATAAAAATGATGCTAAATATCATGGTATTCCTATGAATCATAAAAGGATTATTTCTAGAACCAAAGAAGAAATTCATGCATTATTTAATGCTAATTTAATTAGTAACACAGAATTTAGTGGTTGCAAATTTATGGCCAAACAATTGGGTCTTTACTTGCCTGAGATCTCCTTCTGTATAAAAAAATAGAATTATATATTGGATAAAACCCTATAATAATATTATTAAAAGTAAAACCAATGGCTCTATCTCTCAGAATACATTTGGTTGTGGTGGTATTTTTAGGGATTTTAGAGGTAATGTCATTTGTGCTTTTGCTTATCCTCTTAAAACTTGTTCTGTTATCTATGCTAAATTAATGGCTGTAAATAAATCTATTAACATTTGTTTGCAAAAAGGTTTCTTCAATATTTGGATTGAAGTTGATGCTCTCTTACTCATTGACATGCTGACTTCCACTAAGACTGGGAATGCAGATTTATTCTATCTTCTTAATCATACTAGAGCTCTCCTCTCTCAAGTATGCTTTAATATTTCTCACATTTGGTGTGAAGGAAATGCTTGTGTAGATTATCCGCTAATCTAGGTACTAAATTAAATGATCTCACTATTTTGATCATCTAAATTTACCTATATAATTAAGAGGTTTGATTAACTGGATAACACCAGATTACCTTATCTCAAAATTAATTTTGTTTTATATTTTTAGGTTTTCCATTCTTTTCTCTATGTGCACTTTCATTTTGTTGTATTCCTTTGGCTGGTTCACTCTCTTGTCTAGTTTCTACTGTAATACTTGGGACATCTCTTTAAGGTGGTGGCTGGCTGCTCAGCTTCTTTTGTTGGAGAGGTGTTCTCTTTGGTTGACTATTTTATGCAAGGATCTCATTGTCAACATTTTCTTCATTGGATGCCTTGAACTTGTGATGGCATCCTTTTGGGTTATGCCTCTAACTTATTTTGGTTTTTCCCTTTTATTCATTGGTCCTAGTTTTTCCTCTGGTTTTGGCTGACTGATTCCTTAGGTATGTTTTTTGGCTGCTATTTTTTGGGCCTGGTGGGTTCTATTATTTGCTACTACACACTACCTAGATGTCTTAGGTGGCTATTATTTGATGGTTGCTATCAATCTTTTCACTCCTGAGTTTGTACTAGGCCTTTTGGTAGTTTTTGTGTCTGGTTGGGGCCTTGGTCTGTTTTCCCTACCCCTATGGTTGGGTGTTTGTGGTTGGCTGGTCCTCCCGAGTTGCCACTTTTTATCTGATTGGGTGATTACCATTTGTTTCTTGGTTGTTTCTGATGGGTTCCTATTGGTTGTCATTATGCATGTCTTTCTCTGTGTTGGGATTGCCTCTCTTTAGGACTGGTTCTTTCCTTATCAGAGTGGTTTAATCTGTTGGTTTGTTAATTTGTTGGGTTGACTTGTGGGCTGGTTGATTTGGTTGGTTTTCTTTTTGGTTTTCTTTTTGATCTGATTTTAGCTAGTAGGGTTTCCCATTTAGTTGATTTTCTTTATTTTGGTTTTGGCCTTATGGTGGTCGTTATTTTCTGGCTCTCTTACTATCTTTGTTGGAGGTATGGGGACTTTTTAACTCTTGTCTCTACTGCCTTGGGGAGGTGGCTATTAGTATTGACCTTCTTCACTGATCTGGTTTGGAATTGCTGGTTTCTCGTTGCTAGTTGTAGACTGATGTTTTATTTTTTGGTTGTCACTTGTGGTTGTCTGACTCTGGTGGGTTTGTTTCCTATTTATGGTGTCTATGCTTTTGAATGAAAACCTAGTAGCTGCTCTTCCAATTCTGTTGTGGTGGTTTTGTTGATGCTACTTTCTGCTTGGTGGCCTTTAGTACCGGGTGATATGTGGGACGCCTTTCTATTTCTTGGGCAGTACTAGAACTGCTGACTTCCACTCTTTGGTAGATTTCCTTCATCCAGGTAAGTGGGCTATGATGGATAGGATGATTTCCCTGTTATCTTTTGGCTCGTAGTAGCATATGTGACTGTAACCCCTCATTAGAAGTCTGGATGCTCACATTTGTGGTTTCCCTTGAAGACGCACGTGACTGAGCCTGAGCCTTATTAGAAATTTTCTCTTATATTTCTCTTTATTATGTGCTAAAGCTTGATTTTGTCTAGCTATGCTAATTCTAATTTCTAATTGCTTGCAAGTTTCATTTTTTGGTTCTTTGCTGGTTTCAATTTCTGGATATGGATTGTAAAACTCTCAAAATACCTCTGACTCTAGTTGTGGGCTTTGGCTTTTTATCATGTTTCCTGTGTTGTTCTTATTTGTTTTTTGGTCTTTTACTTCTTTTATTTAGTTACCTTGCTTTTGTTGTATTATATAGGGAATTTTTCTCTTTAGGCTGAATGTGGCTCTTTGAGCAATAGTTAAGAGAATTATCCCCTCTAAGGACCTTGTACTCCTTTCTTTGTGACAATAAAATTCTCCTTATCTAGGATTTCCTAAAAAAACCCTAAAAAAAAGAAACCTTAAAACCTAAAACATAAACCTAATCTAAATAAACCTTAAAAAAAAGCTAAACCTAAATAAAATAAAATAAATAAAAAATAAAAGCATAAACTAAAACCTAAACCTAAACCTAAACCTAAACCTAAAATAAAATAAAATAAAATATAAAAGTAAACTAAAATAAAATAAATAAAACCTAAATTAAACTAAAAAATATATAAACATAAATAAAATAAAACTAAACAAAAAATAAAAATAAAATAAACCTAAAATAAAATAAAATAAAAAACTAAATAAAAACCTAAACCTAAAAAACAAAACCTAAAAATAAAACCTAAAGTAAATAAACAAAAAACCTAAACATTACACTAAAAAAAACCTAAACCTAAAATAAATAAAACAAAATAAACCTAAACATAAACTAAAATAAACTAAACTAAAATAAATAAAACCTAAACCTAAACCCCAAAACTAAATAAAATAAAATAACTAAATATAAACCTAAACCTAAACTAAAAAATAAAACCTACAAGTAAACCTAAAATAGAAACCTAAAACATAAACCTAAAAAAAAAAAATATAAACCTAAACCTAAAAATAAAAATACAAAACCTAAACCTAAAAAATAATATAAAATAAAAACTAAACTAAAAAATAAATATACACCTAAATATAAACCTAAAAAACAAACAACAATATGAAACCTAAACTAAAATAAATAAACCAAAAATAAACAAAATATAAAAATAAACCTAAATAAAAATAAAAATAAAATAAATTGAAATAAATAAAAAATAAACTAAATAAAAAAAACTTAAACCTACAGGTTTACATAATTTAAAAATAAACTTATACTAAAACTTGAACTGTAAACTTAAAACCTAAACACTAAACCCTAAACCCTAAAAAATAAAACTCTAACCCTAAACCCTAAACCCAAAACCCTAAATCCAAAAACTTCAACCCTAAACCCTAAACCCTAAACCCTAAACCCTAAATCCTAAACCCTAAAACCCTAAACCCTAAACCCAAAACCAAAACCCTAAACCCTAAACCTTAAACCCTAAAGCCTAAAAACTAAAGCCTAAAGCCTAAACCCTAATACCCTAAACCCTAAACCTTACACCCTAACCCCTAAACCCTAAACCGTCAAACCTTAAAACCTGAAAACCTAAACTTGAAAAATAAAATAAAAATAAAACTCAACTAAAAAATAAACCTAAACTGAAAAAATAAACTAAAATAAAAAAATCTAAACTAAAATAAATAAACTAAACTAAATAAAAAATAAAAAATAAAACCCTAAAGCAATACGTAACTGAACGAAGCATAAATAAAAAAGATAAACTAAGTAAACTAAATAAACCTAAACCTACCGATTTACCTAATAAAAAAAATCCTAAATCCTAAACCCTAAATCATAAACCCTAAACCCTAAAACTGACCCTAAACCATAAACTACAACACTAATCCTACAACCATAAATCCAAAACCCTAAACCATAAAAAACCCTAAACACTAAATGCTAAACCCTAAACCCTAAACCCTAACCCTAAACGCTAAATCCTAAACCATAAACCCTAAACCCTAAACCCTAAACCCTAACCTTAAACATAAACCCTAAACCCTAAACCCCAAACCCTAAACCTAAACCTAAAGTAACTATATAAATTAAAAAATAAACCTAAACCCAAAACCTAAGAAACCTAAACCTAAGCCTAAACTCTAAGAATTCATAGAACCTTGACGGTAGGCACATCACTAACAACCGTGCTCACCAGATCAATGGGGGGGTGACGGAGGCAAGGCTGAGGCAAGCTATCAGTGGTTGTGGTGGATTTGGAGGTGCTAGTGGATTTGGAGTTGGTCGAGTTATGGTGGTTATGGATGGGAGGAGCATCTGAGGTTATAACCATGGTGGTGGTAGAGGAAGAGATCGGGATATGATGGTTGATCCCACTACACAAGTGGTTAGGTGGTTCCATGGGAATTAGAGAACCAAGAATGGCCAATCTGATTTGATGCTTATGGAACCATGTCTTTATAGTAGAGACAGTTCTAGTTATCTAGGGTTTTTGACTTGCTCTATGTGTGCTCATTTTTAATTTATGTCATCGCTTGTGTCTCAAAAAGAAGAAATGTTGACTCTGAATTTGTTCTTTGTTAAAAAAAAAAACTAAAAACCCTAAACTCTAAACTAAAATTTGAACCTTAAACCTAAACCCTAAACCCTAAAATCAAAAAGGAATAAAACAAAACATAAACTCTAAACCCTAACCCTAAACCATAAACCATAAACCCTAAACCTACAACCTTAAACCCTAAAACCTAAACCATAAAACCCTAAACCATAAACCCTAAACCCTAAACCTACAACTGTAAACCCTTAACCCTAAACCCCAAATCCTAAAACTTAAACCCTAAAACCTTAAACCCTAAATCCTAAATCCTAAACCCCAAATCCTAAAATCTACATCCCTAAACCCTAAACCCTAAGCCCCAAACCCTTAACCCTAAACCTTAAACCCTAATCCCTAAACCCTAAAAACCTAAAAACCTAAACCTAAACTAAATAAAACATAAAAAATAAATAAAAAAACCTAAACCTAAATAAAATAAAAAAGTAAAAAAATTAAAACCTAAAACTAAATCTAAAAATATAATAAAATAAAAAATTAAAATTAAAATAAAATAAAATAAATAAAAACCTAAACTAAATAAAAAAAATAAAATTATCTAAAAAGAATAAAGTTAAATAAAATAAAAACTAAATGAAAAATAAAAATAAAATAAACCTAAAATAAAAACTAAATAAAATCCTAAACTTAAAAAATAAACCTTAAAATAAGTAAAAAATAAAACCTAAACCTTAAACTAAAAAAAAACCTAAACTTAAACTAAAAAATAAAATCTAAAAATAAACCTAAAATAAAAAACTAAAACATAAACCTAAATAAAATAAAATAAAATAAAAACATAAACCTAAACCTATAAATAAAAAATAAAACATAAACCTTAAAAATAAAATAAAAATATACAAAATTAAAAAATAAACTTAAAGCTAAACCAAAACCTAAAAAATCAACTAAAATAAAGAACCTAAACTAAAATAAATTAACCTAAAATAAACTAACTAAAAATAAAATATAAACCTAAATAAAAATATAAAATAAAATAAACTTAATAAACTAATGAAAAATTAAACCTATCAATTTACTTTAAAAAAATTTTAAAACAAAATCCTACTAAATCCTAAATCATAAAACTAAGCCTAAACCCTGAACCTTAAACCTACAACCCTAAACCCTAAATCCTAAACCATAAATCGTAAACCTAAAACCATAAACCTTAAACCTTAACCCTTTACCCTAAACCTTAAATCCTAAACCCTAAACCCTAAACCCTAAAACCCTTAACCCTAAACCCTAAACCCTAAATCCTAAACCCTAAAACCCTAAACCCTAAACCCAAAACTAAAACCCTAATCCCTAAAGTTTAAAAACTAAAGCCTAAAGCCTAAACCCAAACCCTAAACCTTACACCCTAACCCCTAAACCCTAAACTGTTAAACCTTAAAACTTGAAAACCTAAACTTGAAAAATAAAATAAAAATAAAACTCAACTAAAAAATAAACCTAAACTGAAAAAATAAATTAAAATAAAAAAATCTAACTAAAATAAATAAACTAAACTAAATAAAAAATAAAAAATAAACCTAAATAAAAATAAAATAAACAAAATGAACTAAAATAACAAAAGATAAACTAAATAAACCTAAACCTATCGATTTACCTAATAAAAAAAATCCTAAATCCTAAACCCTAATCGTAAACACTAAACCCTAAAACTGACCCTAAACCATAAAACTACAACACTAATCCTACTACCATAAACCCAAAACCCTAAACCATAAAAAAACCCTAAACACTAAATGCTAAACCCTAAACCCTAAACCCTAACCCTAAACACTAAATCCTAAACCCTAAACCCTAAACCCTAAACCCTAAACCCTAACCTTAAATCATAAACCCTAAACCCTAAACCCCAAACCCTAAACCTAAACCTAAAGTAACTATTTAATTTAAAAAATAAACCTAAACCCAAAACCTAATAAACCTAAACCTAAGCTCAAACGCTAAGAATTTACGTAACCTGACTGAGGCACATCACCAACAACCGTGCTCAATCCGCATCTAGTGGTGGGGCTAATGGAGGGAAGGTGGAGGCTATCATAATGGTTGTGGTGGATTTGAGGTGCAAGTGGATATGGAGGTGGTGGTCGGAGCTGGTGGTTGGAGGTGGGTGGAGTGACTGGAGGTTACAACCGGTGGTGAGATCGGGATATGATGGTCGATCCCGCTACATAAGTGGCCGGGGTGGTTCTGATGGGAACTAGAGAAACTGAAGAATGGCCAATCTGATTTGATGCTTATGGAACCATGTCTTTATAGTAGAGACAGTTCTAGATATCTAAGGTTTTTGACTTGCTCTATGCGTGCTCATTTTTTATTTATGTCATCGCTTATGTCTCAAAAAGAAGAAATGTTGACTCTGAATTTGTTCTCTGTTAAAAAAAAAACTAAAAACCCTAAACTCTAAACTAAAATTTGAACCTTAAACCTAAACCCTAAACCCTAGAAAAAAATAAAATAAATAAAAAAAGTTTAAACCTAACCCCAACCCCTAAACCTTAAACCTATAACCTTAAACCCTAAACCCTAAACCCTAAAACCCTAAACCCTAAACCCTAAACCCTAAACCTACAACCCTAAGCCCTTAACCCTAAACCCTAAAATCCTAAACCCCAAACCCTAAACCCTAAATGCTAAACCTTAAACCATAAAACCCTAAGCCCTAAACCCTAAACTCTAAACCTCAAACCCTAAAACCTACATACCTAAACCCTAAACCCTAAGCCCCAAACCCTTAACCCTAAACCTTAAACCCTAATCCTGAAACCCTAAAAACCTAAAATCCTAAACATAAACTAAATAAAACATAAAAAATAAATAAAAAAACCTAAACCTAAATAAAATAAAAAAGTAAAAAAAATTAAAACCTAAATTAAAACCTAAAACTAAATCTAAAAATATAATAAAATAAAAAATTAAAATTAAACTAAAATAAAATAAATAAAAACCTAAACTAAACAAAAAATAAAATAATCTAAAAAGAATAAACTTAAATAAAATAAAATTAAATGAAAATAAAATAAAATAAACCTAAAATAAAAAACTAAATAAAATCCTAAACTTAAAAAATAAACTTGAAAATAAATAAAAAATAAAATTAAACCTAAATTAAAAAATAAAATCTAAAAATAAACATAAACTAAAAAACTAAAACATAAACCTAAATAAAATAAAATAAAAACCTAAACCTAAACCTATAAATAAAAAATAAAACCTAAACCTTAAAAACAAAATAAAAATATAACAAAATTAAAAAATAAACTTAAAGCTAAACCAAAACCTAAAAAATCAACTAAAATAAAGAACCTAAACTAAAATAAATTAACCTAAAATAAATAAAATAAACTAACTAAAAATAAAATATAAACCTAAATAAAAAATAAAAATAAAATAAACTTAATAAACTAATGAAAAATAAACCTATCGATTTACTTTAAAAAAATTTATAACAAAATCCTACTAAATCCTAAACCCTAAAACTAAGCCTACACCCTGAACCCTAAACCCTAAACAATAAACCCTAAACTCTAAAAACCATAAACCCTAAACCCTAAATCATAAATCATAAACCTTAAACCATAAACCCTAAACCTAAACCTAAAAATAAAATAAAATAAACTAATAAAAATAAACTAAAATAAAAACATAAACTAAACTAAAAAAATAAAATAAACCGAATAAAAAACCTAAATATAATAAAAGCTAAATGTAATATAAAACTAAAATAAACCTAAAATAAAATAAAATAAAAACTAAATAAAAACTAAACCTAAAAAATAAACCTCAAAATAAAACTTAAAATAAATCAAAATAAAATCTAAACCAAAAGAAAACCTAAACCACGAAATAAAAAAAAATTAAGCAAAATAAAGTAAACCTAAACCTAAACTAAAATAAACTAAACCAAAATGAATAAAACCTAAACCTGAACCTAAAATAAACTAAACCTAAACCCTAAACTAAATAAAATAAATAAATTAAAGTAAACCTAAACCTAAACTAAAAAATAAAACCTAAAAATAAACCTAAAATAAAAACCTAAAATCTAAACCTAAAAAAAAAAAAAAAAACTAAACCTAAACCTATAAATAAAATGTAAAACCTAAACCTAAAAAATAAAATAAAAATGAAACGCAACTTAAAAATAAATTAAACCTAAACCTAAACCTAAAAAATAAAATAAAATAGAAAACCTAAACTAAAATGAATAAACCTAAAAGAAAAAAAATAAATTAAATTAAAATAAAAATTAAACATAAATAAAAAATAAAATAAATTAAATTAAAATAAATTAAACAAAATAACTAAATAAACAAAAGAAGAAATGTTGAATCTAAATTTGTTCTCTATTTAAAAAAAAAACCAAAGACCCTAAACCCTAAACTAAAACTTGAACCCTAAACCTGAAATCGTAAAGCCTAAACCATATAATCCATAAACCCTAAACCCTAAATCCTAAACCCAAAACCCTAAACCCTAAAACCGTAAACTTTAAAACCTAAACCATAAACCCTAAACCCTAAATCCAAAAAAAACCCTAAACCACAAACCCTAAACCCTAAATTAACCCTAAACCTTAAACCCTAAATCCTAAACCCTAAAAAGCTAAAAACCTGAACCTAAACTTAATAAAACTAACAAATTATACAAATAAGAAAACCTAAACTAAAATAAAAAAATAAAATAAAAGAAAACATAAGCTAAAACCTAAACCTAAACTTAAAGAAAATAAAATAAAAAATAAAACCAAAATAAAATAAAATAAATAAAAAACTAAACTAAATTAAAAAATAAAAAAAACCTAAATAAAATAAAAACTAAACTTAAAATAAAAATAAAATAAACCTAAAATAAAGTAAATTAAAAACTAAATAAAAACCTAATCCTAAAAAATAAACCTAAAAATAAAACATAAAAATAAATAAATAATAATAACTAAACTCTACAAAAAACTAAACCTAAAATAAAAATTAGAAAAACATAAAAGAAAATATAAAAATCTAAATAAAAATTTAAACCTAAAAAATAAACCTATAAATAAATAATAAATAAAACTTAAACCTAAAATAAAATAAACCTAAACCTAAACTAAATAAAATAAAATAAACTAAAAATAAACCAAAACCTAAACTAGATAATAAAACCTAAAAATAAACCTAAAATAAAAACATAAACCTTAACCTAAAAAAATAAAATAAAAACCTCAACCTAAACTAAAAAATAAAAAATAAAACATAAACCTAAAAAATAAAATAAAAATAAAACTCAACTAAAAAATAAACATAAACCTAAACTTAAACCTAAAAAATTTACTAAAATAAATAAACTAAACTAAATAAAAATAAAAAATAAATAAAATTAAGAAATAAACATAGATAAAAATAAAAAATATAATAAACTAAGTAAACATAAACCTACTTGTTTACGTAATTAAAAAAAACCCTAAACCCTAAGCTAACCCTAAACCATAAAAACCCTAAACCCTAAAGCCTAAACACTAAACCCTAAACCCTAAATACTAAACCCTAACCCTAAACCTAAACACTAAAACCCTAAACCCTAAAACCCTAAACCCTAAACCTTAAGCCCTAAGCCCTAAACCCTAAAAATATAAGAAGTTAAACCTAAACTAAATAAAAACTAAAAGTAAAATATATAAAAACACCTAAACTTAAATAAAATAAAAATAAAATAAAATAATAACCTAAACTAAAACCTAAACCTAACCTAAAAATAAAATAAACTAATAAAAATAAAATAAAATAAATAAATAACATCATAAACTAAATAAAAAATAAAAAATAAACCTAGGAATAAAAAACCAAAATAAAATAATAGCTAAACATAAAATAAAAATAAAATAAACTTAAATCAAAATAAAATAAAAATTAAATAAAAAAGTAAACCTAAAAAATAAAACCTAAACCCGAAACTAAAAAAATTATACCTAAAATAAAAATAAAATAAACAAAATAAAATAAACCTAACCTAAACTAAAATAAACTAAACTAAAATAAATAAAACCTACACCTAAACCTAAACCTAGACTAAATAAAATAAAATAAAATAAAATAAAATAAAAGTAAACCTAAACCTAAACTAAAAAATAAAACCTAAAAATAAACCCAAAATAAAAACCCAACCTAAACCTAAAAAAATAATAAAAACTTAACCCTGGTCCTAAAAATAAAAAATAAAACCTAAATCTAAAAAATAAAACAAAAATAAAACTCAACTAAAAAATAAACCTAAACCTAAACCTAATACTAAAAAAAATTAAAATAAAAAACCTAAACTAAAATAAACAATCTAAAATTAAATAAACTTAACCAAATAAAAATGAAAAATAAACCTAAATAAAACAAAAATAAACTAAATAAACCTAAAACTTGTGTTTTACTTAATTTAAAAAAAAACCATAAACCCTATATCCTAAACCCTGAACCCTAAACCCTAAACCATAAATCTTAAAAGAGCATAAACCCTAACCCTAAACCCTAAAAGCTTAAACCCTAAAACCTTAGACCCTAAATCCTAAATCCTAAACCCTAAACCCTAACCCTAAACCCTAAACCCCAAACACTAAACCCTAAACCCCTAACCCTAAACCTAAACCCTAAGAATGGGCAGAACATTGATGGAAGGAACATCATCCAACCGTGCTTAGTCTAATCTGTAAGTGAAGTGAAGACCTGCTACTATAGTGGTGGTGGTGGATCTGGAGGTGTTGGTGGATATGGAGGTGGTGGTTGGAGAAGTGGTGGTTATGGATGAGGGAGGAGTGATAAAGGTTACAGCCGTGGTGGTGGTGGAGGGAGAGATCGGGGATATGATGGTGGATCCCGCAACTCGAGGGGACAGGGTGGTTCTGATGGGAATTAGAAACCAAGAATGACCAATCCGATGCTACTGGAACTGTGTCCTCACAGTAGAGACTGTTTTAGTTATCTAAGGCTTTTGATTTGCTCAATGCGTGCTCATTTTTGATCTATGTCATCGCTTGTATCTTAGAAAACTTGATGTGTTACTTGGTTGATGAAATTAAAAAGAAGAACTATTGAAACTGAATTTGTTCTCTGTTAAAAAAAACCAAAATCCCTAAACCCTAAACTAAAATCTAAACCTTAAACCTAAACCCTAAACCCTAAATCCTAAACCCTAATTCCTAAACCAAAAAAAACCTAAAACCCAAACCTTAAACACAAAACCCAAACTCTTAACTAACCCTTAACAATAAACCATAAAAAGCTTAAAACATAAACCTAAACTAAATAAAACATAAAATTAAAATAAATAAAAAAACCTAAAATAAAATAAAATAAAATAAAAACTAAAACTAAAACCTAATCCTAAACCTAAACCTAAACCTAAAAGAAAATAAAATAAATAATAAAAACTAAACTAAAAAAATAAAAAATAAACGTAAACTAAACCAAAAAATAAATAACCTAAATAAAATAAGAACTAAACATAAAATAAAAATAAAATATACCTAACATAAAATAAAATAAAAACTAAATAAAAACTTAAACCTAAAAAATAATCAAAAAAATAAAACCTAAAAATAAATAAAAGATAAAAGAAAGTGAAAAATATAAATTAAAATAAATAAACCTAAAATAAATAAACTAAATAAAATAAAAAAAACCTAAATATAAATAAAAAATAAAATAAATTAAGATAAATTAAAAAAAAACTAAATAAACCTAAACCTACCACTTTACTTAATTGAAAATTAAAATTAAAAATAAAAAAAATAAAAAAAGATAAAAAAATAAACTCTTAACCCTAAACCCTAAACCAAAAACCCTAAACCTTAAACACCAAACCCTAAACCAAAAACCCTAAACTCTAAACCCCAAAACCTAAACCCCAAACCCCCAAACCCTAAACCTTAAAAACCCAAAAACCTAAACCTAAACTAAATAAAACCTAAAAATAAAATAAATAAATATACTTAAACCTAAATAAAATAATAAAATAAAATAAAATTAAAAATAAAAGAAAAAGTAAAATAAAATAAATAAAAACCTAAACTAAACTAAATAAAATAAAATAAACCTAAAAACAAAATACCTCAAAAAAATAAAACCTATAATGAAGTAAAGCCTTTTCCAAACCGGAGAGTTACCAACTTTATAAGCATAGTTAAGGGGGTGTTTACCTTGGCAATCTTTTTCCATCATAAAATTAGCCCAAAGGCTATCATTCTTTCTAAAATTCCACTAGAGCTTATCAGAGAAGTCAGTGATAACTTCATGAATAGGCTTGCAACTAAGAGCACCTTCTCCCAAAAGATGTTGGCTAACTCAACTTAAGAATGATATAAGCTAAGTGCCAACAGAAAGAAAGATAGTCTCAGATTCATACCAAAGTACAAACCTTCGGATTCATACCAAAGTGCAAGCCTACTATCGATACTCGAAGATAATGATCATTTATCAAAAACGGAGAGAGGAACCATCCCTAGCGGAGTCACCAGAAAAATCCTGTGGTGAAAAAATTTATATTATTCTTTTATACAATTCTTTCCTTCATATATCCCCTCTCTCTTTCGGGAAAAGAAGGACAACTAGAAATATATAAAAGAATATACACCTTGTTGGGACACCACGTAGATCTGCAGATATTCTTATTAAGGTGATCTGGTACAACATTAAGGAGAGGTGTACTATCTTGAGAGATAGAAGACACCACCATACAATGGACCTAATCACCCGAATAAGGACTCCTAAGGATAACGGGTCTGCAAATGTACTAAAGATTTTTCTCCTACTTTACATGAAATAATAAAGTAAGGTTTATTTTAAACTGGGTTCATTATGTTCCCTACAGGGGCAAGCCCCATAGTTAATTACATCATAAGGGATGGAATCCCTTAGGAATACTCTCGATTAAAGTAAATGATCATTGTCTCCAAAGATTTCAACATGGTAGGACTATCAATCAATTAGTTTATTTTAGAAGATCAAATGGGATTAATCAAAGAGAGAGAGTTATTATTGAAGCCAAAATGAAGATAAGTAAGTGATTCCCACGATACTAGGAAACCTAGCGAGCATCTCAAACTATCCTATAGTTGGGCTTTATATTTTTGAAATTGAATTAATTTATTAGAGTTGAATTTTTTATTAGAAATTTAGGACTTATGATTCCATAACACAAGATTAAGGAAATTCCTAAGAGGTGAGGATTTAAGCTTATGGACCACAAAGGGGAGAAGCAACTTTAGAACGTAAATCTAGTGAGCTTTGGCAAGGGCCGAAAGTATAACCTAAATATAAGGAAAAAAATGGGTAATTAGTTTTCCTCCAGAAGAGAAGACAAACCACTCAACTGTTTAGACTTACAACCACCTAGGGTGGCAGCCAACTAACTCCTCCTATGATTTTAAATTCATGTAGGAAGTCATATGTTTTATGCAAGATAGCTAGGTTGTTATTTATTTAGAAATAGACCAAGTCCTTGAACTCACACCCTAAATAGACTTGATCATGTAATAACATGCTTCAAATGACCTAAATCTAATGCAATTCATATTTTATTTTTATTTTAACTTTTGGACAATTATTTTGACTCAAGCTAATAGGATTCATATGCCTAATGCATGAGAAATGAGATTATTGGCCAAAATCAGCGAGAAGGGAGGAGGTGTGTTTCCACCATAGCTCTCAATAGTCAAGTCAAGTTTCTCTGGCAATGATAGATGCCCTCCAATCAAGAGTGAAAATAATATACATTTGTGCATGATGTTATAAAAGAAGTACTCATCCAGCTAAGGGGTTGCTAATTCTTTTATCTTTATTTTAGCTAAGCTTTAGGTGAGGTTATGAGTTTTTTATTTTTAGTTTTAAATTATTAGATTTGGTAAAAAGATTTATTTCTATAAGAGCTTAATCCACATCCAGGCCATACATAAAGCAAGAAAGAAACTAGAAAAAGGATGCCACTTAATGCACAAGCTAAAACAATTATCAATCAATTTATAAAGAAAAGCATAAAAGAATAAGAGGCTATTATGGTCGGGTACCACCGCAGAAACCCAAAAACAAATTGGGTAGCTGAGCTCTACCCTTATACAACCCGGGTTACAAATGAATTAAATACAATTAAGCAAGGAATTCATTGTTATGGGGGTCTTCAAGCTTCATTTCTTCATTCTTGTTTTCTTCTTTCTTCTTATTTTCTTATTTCTTCTTTGGTTCTTTCTTTTGGATGGTTGGAAGGTGGATGCTCGAAAGGATTCACATAGTGCATAAGATGAGATCTTATGACCAATGGTCATCCTAATCCCCATAACAATCATTCCAAAATACTAATTGCAAAATTTACATGAAAAGGAAAAGCAAATCTAGCCAATTCTTGCAAAATAAAGGTTAGCTAAACAAAACACCAAATCCCAAGCATGTATATTGGACTTATCACCCCACACATGGGTGAATAAGTCCACTTGGCCTATTGAATTATTCTTAGGGGTATAAGCACCTGCATAACAAAATTATTTATATTTTTGTTTATTATAGCATCCCTTAAGCACAATCTATAGCAAATAATGGTTAGATTAAGATTGCCCTACCATTCATTCTATGAACATACGTCCTAACATCCAGACTAAAATATTTATCACAAAATAAAAGCAAGCATCAAACCACGCACTGCCCTAACCTAAAGTTAGAAGTGGTGAGTTAGTCTAATGTGTGTGCTTTAGAGGTTTGTGTGGTATGCTTAGCTATGGATTTAAGTTAGAATTTTCTAAGTCTGAAGCATGTTCAACTTAGAGGAGGGTTTTATTTAAGTGATTTAATTGTTTTGGGTTTATTTTATATTATGTTTTGGTTAAGTTCAAGTGAATTCTACAATTAATTACTAAGTTATAAAGAGAGAGAAAGAGAAGAGAGCTTCTCTTTCCTTCCCTAACCTAAGTAATTTCTAAAGTAGATTCATGTTTTGGTTTTATTTATTGAATGTTTTGATTAAATGTTTTAATTAATCCTAAGTTTAGATGAACTCTAAATAAAACATATTCAAAAAGAAAGGCATTTTAAGATTAAATAAAATGAACTAAATTCACAAAACATACATCACTTCATTTCGTTCCCAACATGTATAACATGCATATGGATTAGTCCTAAACATATCTATACACACAAGTGAGAATATTTAACACACTTTATGATACATGCTAAATAATTCATTTGAGGAAATTTAAAAGTTTATGATGCATGATTTTCATTAAGTATAAAAGGGGTTTCTTATCCAATTTTCACATGCACACATTACGGTAAGAAAGTCATCAGTGAGTATAGTGCCATTCTTAACCAGAGGTGTAAGGTACAAGATCTACTTAGGGCTACTTAAAGCCTCGCAACCTTAGGGTTGTTCACACAGATATATCACATTCCTTAAATACAAAATGTGTACAAAAGAAATGAATTTAAAAGAAAGAATGCAAAAATTTGTATTAGTTGATTTATTTTATTTATTTATGCAATTTATATGTGCAAGCATAGGTATCCTTCTTAAGCGATAGTATAGGAATGAATAGGATATAAAATTAGGCAAGTGTTAGGTTCTTTTAAATGAACCATACACCTTGTCAAATCTATTCAAAACTAAACTAAAAGAGAAGAGAAGGAGAACCTACACTAAGCACATCCTTAAATTTTACTCACATGCAAGCTTATAATTAAGATATAAGTAACACACTTTCAATTTTGATAATTGATTCATATTTTTTGAAAATAATTTAAATTTAATAGTGATAATAGCTCATATTACTTTAGCCAACACACATGCAATTTAACATAAAGTAAATATTTTCATTTTAAATTTTATTTTTGAAAAGATTGGATGCATGAAACCACATGACATACATATTTAGCAAATTGAGAAAGAATTAAACCAATGAAAGCATGTAAACACATTCACTTTAATTAAATCCTAAAGACAATCTTATGAAATAAGAAAGCTTAAAGTAAATCAAAGTTTATTTAGTATGATTTTGTTTGATTTAATTTTGAAAATGTGAGTTGATTTTGCTGTTCCTAACCCATTTCCACATGTGTTTGGAATTTTTTTTAATTTTTAGATGATTAGATTCATTTTATATTTTGATTAGGTTAAGCTATGAATTAAGTATGTTAATTAACTCTTACCTACACTACCTTAGCATAGTTAACAAAGTAATTATGAGCCAATGAGATGACATAAAATCTCACAAGCAATTTAAATTTGCAATGCACTTAGGAAGAAAGGGCCTAATGTAATTTGGCTCATGATTAATGGTTAATTAAGCTAAGGGTTTAACTTAAGTAATTTCATAACACCCCTCAGACATATGAGTTGAGTTTTGATTTCCTTAATTGAACTTAGGCTCTTGAACACCTAAACATCTACTTGAAGTAGATTAATTAAGTTCTGGAAAGTTTTAGAAATTTTATAAAATTAATTAAGAGGGTAATTCATGAATTAGCCCTTATTTAAAAGAGTATTAATAAGGAAAATGGGGTTTAGGGAATAGCTTAGGGGAAATGCTCCAAAATTATTCCCTAGACCTCCAATTCATTGGACCAAACCTTAATCAACTTCAATAAGAGATTAAAACACTAATCAAACTCTTAATTATTCTTAATTACATAAATGGGGTAATTAGGAAATAAATTAGCAATTACCCTAATTAAGGCATCAATAAATCCCAAGAAAATTATGGGAGGCAGAAGTCATCCCCTAAAATATACCCAAGAAGTTTGAGAATAATCATTGGATTAATTAAGAGTAATTATCAAAATAAGATTTTCAATAAAAGGCAAAATTAGAGAAAGATACAATTCAAAATCCATTAAAACCAATTTTAGATTATTCTACATGAATTATCTTTCAGTGGTAATTTACCTTATATTTCTTTGAATATTCTTTAGGGAGATATGAATTTTTAAAGTTTAGAGGTTTAATTAAAATTTTTTAAAATCTAATTAATCTTTTGATATAATGGTGTATGATCAGTCAAGTGCGCATGCGTCACCCAATGAGCATCCACTTAAACATCATGTCACAACATGCATGGTAGCTGCGTTACATGATTTTATATCCGTTGTTCGATCAAGGATCGAATGGCCATGAATTAACCCACGATTTTAAAAGGTAAAATAGGATTTTAAAAGTGCATTTAATCTCGGTCATCCATCAAAAATGTGTGGATGGATGGCTGAGATCATCCCTATTCTTTCCTGAGGAGTAATGGAGACCGTCCACTTTCAAAGGGAAGATCTGAGCTTGATCGAGCTAGGATTGGAATGAAAACTTGCACACACCATCTAACCATAATGGCTAGCTATCTAGCGGTGAAAAACTCATTCCATTAAACTTTGAAATGTTGATAAAATAGGTTGGGTATGTTGAGTATGTTGGGTATGTTGAGAAAATAGGTTTTTCCATGTTTCATTGGATTTAGAGTTCATTTGGTATGGTTTGGCTCATGTTGACCCATTCATGTCAAAATGGGTCGACTTGGGTCAAGTTTACCAATTGGTCAAATTGGGTCAAACCAAAGGTTGGGTCAAATTCATATGATCATTTGAAATATTTTGGTGGCTTTGGTTTCATTCAATTTGTTTTAGTTTGGCTCATATGACTTCGTTTAGGTCAAATGGGTCAAGTTGACCAATTTGACCCATTTGACCTATTTGAGCTAGGTCATGGGTGGGTTTAGGTTTGGTTAGTCATATGAAGTTGATTTATATCTTTGTTTCCAATCAATTTTGGTTAAGTTTGAATTTGGCTTAACATGACCTTTAGGTCAAGTCAGTTCAAGGTCAATTGGACTAGGTTAGGTCTAGTTGGCAAATTGAGGCTTTGGTCAAGTTCAACAAGTGATTTAGAATGAACTTGACCCATTGGTTTTAATCAATTGGCTTAGATCAAGTTTTGACACATTTTGACTTTTTATATTCAGCTGGGTCAACTTGGGTCAAGTGGCCAATTGTGATAGGTTAGGCTCAAATGTTGACTTGGTCAAGTTCAATCATAGTTCATGAATAAACTTAGATTAATGGTTTCAATCAATTTGACCTATGGTGGATTTTGGCTAAGTGTTGTCTTGGTCTACCCTTATGTTTGACTTGGTTTGACCCAATTTGGGTGATTGATTATCTCATGATGATTGTTAATCATGATGAGAGGCATAGGTGAGTTTTATTAAATCCAATTTGGTTAGGATTAGAATTTGGCTCATGAGGGTGCTTTAGGTCACTTTGGGTCAAGTGAGCCTAATTTGGTCAAATGGCTTGGTCAAAGCTTTATTTGAGTTTGATTAAACTTGTATATGGACTTATGATTGAAATATAAATCTATTTGCAAGTGGTTTGAAGTCAAATGGTCATTGATTCATTTGACAATTTCATATTCAAAAGAAGAACATGAATGGATTTTGGGTTTGATTATTTAATTGAGTTTTTATTTGGTAATTAAAGTTTGTATTTATATTTGGATTCATGATTGTAGGTTTTATTGAATCATGAAGAAAAATCAAGAGTTTGGCTTGATTAGAAGTTGATTTGGCTAAGTTCAAGATTTTAATTTGAGGCTTAGGTTAGATTTTGAATGTATTTCAGTTTGATATTTGGAAGTGGTTTTGATTGTTTGAATTTATATTTCATTTATATATGTGAATATAAATGATAATATAAATGGGTCATGTGAAAATTAAAAGGATTTGAAGTGGTTTGATCATTATCCAAGCTATGTCTTTAAAGAGGAATTTGAAGGACTTAGGAAATTTCGGAGTTTGGAGCTTAAATTTTGAATTTTATTTGATTGATTTATATTTATATTTCATTTATATATGTGAACATAAATGAGAATATAAATGAGTTATGAGAAAATCCCATGAAATTGAATTGGTTTGATCTTGATTTTGGCTAAGTCCTTAAGAGGAAAATTAAGGACTTAAAGAGGATTTTAAATTTGGAATATAATTTTGGATTTGATTTGATTGATTTGTATTTATATTTCATTTATATACGTGAATATAAATAAGTTATGAGAAAATCCCATGATTTTGAATTGATTTTATCTTGGTTTTGGCTAAGTCCTTAAGAGAGAAATTAAGGAATTAAGAAGGATTTTAAATTTGTAATTTAATTTTTTGGATTTGATTTGATTGATTTATATTTATATTTCATTTGTATATGTGAATATAAATGAGAATATAAATGAATTATGAGAAAATCTCTTGAGTTTGAATTAGTTTGATCATGATTTAGACTATGTCTTTAAAAGAAGATTAAGACTTAAGAAAGATTTGGACTTAGGAATTTCATTCATGGGTTTCAATCATAGATTTCAATCATGGATTTCAATCAAGTGGCATTGATTTGAGCTTGAG